>WBNO01032041.1:0-32561 GCA_013400575.1 Peucedramus taeniatus | reverse complement strand
AAAGAGTGGAAGCAGTTCTTGGTTAGGTCTTACAGCTGCAGAACTTTTCACTTAGGGACGGGTTTCTCATCTCAGCAAGGTTAACAAGCAGAGTTTAAAGCACATGGCAATTCCCAAACGATGAAATGGCATTTCCCAGGAAATTAGTCAATTTAAAATTGAGCTGTAAAATTAAAGCCCCTTTACTACTCCCCATTAGTTAAATATTACAAGTGAGAGAGCAGCAGCTGGCACAGATACAGCACAAGCACTGCCCCAGTTAAAGGAAGGCCAATGGGAGTAACAGAATCAGAATCATTGGGGCTGGAAAAGCCCTCCAGGATCACCCAGTCCAACCTGTGACACCCTCCCCCACCTTGTCAAACAGCCCAGAGCACCGAGTGCCGCATCCAGGCATTCCTTGGACACCTCCAGGCATGATGGAGGCTCCACTACCTCCCTGGGCGGCCCCTGCCAAGGCCTGACCACCCTTTCCAGGAAGAAATTCCTGCTGACGTCCAAGCTGAACCTCCCAGGCCCAACCTCACGCCATTCCCTCTCCTCCTGTCCCTGTTCCCTGGAGCAGAGCCCGACCCCCTGGCTGTCCCCTCCTGGCAGGAGCTGTGCAGAGCCACAAGGGCCCCCCTGAGCCTCCTTTTCTCCAGGCTCAATCCCCTCAGCCACTCTTGGTACTCCAGAGCCTTCTCAGCTCTGTTCCTTTCCCTGGTCATGCTCCAGCCCCTTAATGTCCATCCTGAACTGGGGCTCGGGGCTGCCCCAGCACTGTAGGTGCCCCAGCAGTGCCAGCACAGGGACAGGCACTGCCCTGGGATGGAGCAGCCCCATGTTGGGCTCCACAGCCCAAACAGCATCTCCATGGACGATGGAGATGGGTTGGCTGGGGGTCTGTCCCACCAGCATCCCAGCATGTCACCATGCCCCAGGTGAGCCTGGAAAGGTCCATTCAGAGGTGGGGATGTGTTCCCCCCTAGGCCGGGAATGCCCCCCAGCCACTCCCCACACTGAGTGTGCCCTGGAGCATGGGGAGACCTTGAGGCTGAAAGGGAAGGAAAAGAAAGTGTTCAAGGTGAGGCTGAATGGGGCTCTGAGCAACCTAGGAAGCAAAATGGGAAAATATTCTTCCCTGGGAGGGTGCGAGGCCCTGGGACAGGGTGCCCAGAGCAGCTGTGGCTGCCCCTGGATCCCTGGAGTGTCCAAGGCCAGGTTGGACATTTGAGGCTGGGAGCACCTGGGACAGTGGGAGGCGTCCCTGTAATGGCAGGGATGGGATGAGATGAAAGATCCCTTCCAACTCAAACCACTCTGTGATTTTATGATTCTAATTGTGTAAGCAAAAAAATAAACATCAGAAAAAAAGGATACCCCCCTACCCTGGAAAACAAGCTAGAGATCTCCAGGGATTTGTGGGCCTTAATTTGTAACAGCAAAGGCCTGAGCAAGGAAGAATAAAGAAGTTAAAAGTTTTTTTCTTCTGAATTTGTGGGCAAAGCAGCAAACTATTGGACACGCAGCAAGGATATCCTTTGCAGCAGGAAGGGTGAAAATTTCAGACGTTTCATTTTTAACAGAGTGAAAAAGACGTGAGAAACTTGACAGTGTTTGGAGTTCTTGCGTAACTGTTACCTTTGGTCTGTCTCCAGGAATATGATTGTGTCTGGACTTACACAGATTGTTTTGAGTGAGGAAAGATGTCAACAGCTGAGAATTTATTATTAAAAGAAAAAACAAGGGAAAAAGATACTGTTCACATTTTTCCCTCCAAACGGGTGACCAGGGTTTAGGTGCAGCAATGCAAAGACACACAGCAGACTGGGTGGAAATAGCCAGCTCACCATATTTAAATAGTTCATTTGTGTTTAGGAATTTAAATGTTATTTACCTGTCTAAGGGAGGTTCTCAGTGGAAGCCTTAGTGATTTCTATGAATTACTGGGATAACGAAGGGTGTTGAGCAAATAGAAAAGAAAACACTCTGAAGAGTGATTGGTTTCTTCTTGTCAGTCAATTACCTCTAGCAAAACCATTGCTCAGAGATTTTGCCTTTTCTGCTTGAGGCCTCAAGAAGGAGGATGAAATCTTGGGTTTAGTTTAAAACTGCTGGGTTGGGCTGACCTGGTATTCAAAGGCAACATAAAACCGAAAAGGTGTGAGGGATGAGAAATAGGTTGCAAATCCCTTGTAGGCTCTACAGAAATGGAGGCACAGAGAGGCTATTTCTACATACATCTATATTCCTGTGACACAGACAACTGCCAGCATGCCCTGAATCTGTGGATTCAGATACCCAGTAATTTCCCAAGGTCCTGCCAGAAAAGCCAGTCCGGCTCTGAGAGTCAGCCAGGTCAGGATACAGGCATGACACTGCTCTCTGGACAGTCACTGTGGTGGGGTGACCCTGGCTGGACACTGGGTGCCACCGAAAACAGCTCTCACTCCCCTCCTCAGCTGGGCAGGGAAAGAAAATACAATGAAAGGCTTGTTGTTGGGATAAGGGCAGGGAGAGATCACTCACCAGTTACTGTTATGGGCAAAAGAGACGGATTAAATAAGTTTAATTTATTACCAATCAAATCAGAGCAGGGCAATGAGAAATAAACTCAAATCTTAAGTCACTTTTCCCCCACCCCTCCCTCCTTCCCAGGCTCAATTTCCCTCATTATTCTCTCCCTCTTCCTTCCAAGGGGTGCAGGGGAACAGGGAATGGGGCTGTGCTCCTTCCTCCTCAGGGCTTGGACTTCTCACACTCTGCCCCTGCTCCAGCGTGGGCTTCCCATGGGGTCACAGCCTCCCTCAGGCATCCCCATGCTCTGACATAGGGTGTTAATGAGCTGCACGTGGATCTCCGCACCCCATGCCCTCCATGGCTCCATCAGACATGGAGGGAAGCTCCAGCACCTCCTCACAGGAGCCACTTCCGTATCAAAGCCTGGTCACCCGAACCCAGCACAGTCACACCGGTGCTGCCAGCACAAGTTGCTCCCACCAAGTGATGCCAAAAGGGTCCAGCCAGTTGAAGCGTTTCTGGCATGGCTCTAAAATGCCGCACGGATTAGCCAGATATAGCCAGGTCAGGGCTGGGGTTGGCATCTGCTGTCAAATCTCACCCCCATCCTCTACTTTGTGTCTCCTCGCATCTGTTTGTGTTCACTTGCAGTTATCAGTGATAACAGTACTTATATTTTCACAACATCTGCTCCTCGCTTTCTTGCCACACATAGCTCTCTCTTGCACAAAAGACAGAAAGCAAAAACATTGGGTAAGGGTGCAAATAAACTTGGAGAAATTGTTTCCATCCTAGATATCAGTTGAATTTCTCTTCACTGCTGTCAGATTTAGCAAACTGCTTCTGTGCTCAACAGTTTATGTGGGTTTTTATTCAGCTAGGCAGATAAAGCACAAGATGCCATCCCTCCTTGCATCTCTCCCCATCCTTTTCCCCACAGTTGTTCCTTAGAAGTCATAGAATCACAGAATCACAAAATGGTTTGGGTTGGAAGGGACTTCAAAGCTTGTGTCGTTCTAACCCTCTGCCATGGGCAGGGACACTGCCTCACAGAGCAGATTTCTCCAAGTCCTGTTCAACCTAGCCTTGAACACTTCCAGGGACAGGGCAGCCACAACTTTCCTGGGCAACCTGGGAAATTAGCAATTCAAAAGGATTTTGCAGTTGGGGAATCAAAAGGTTTTCTACCAGATAACTGGAATTGTTAGATCTGTGCAGTGGTTGATGGTTGTTTTTGATCAAGCAAACCGTAAACCACTTAACAAAAGAGTTGAGAAGGGTCATCCAGTGAATGAGAATAGGAAGAGAGAGTTCTGACATCACAATAAACCAACAGCCCACCTAACAGAGTGTTCAGCAGCTGCCTGTGGCAAATCTCCAATACTTGGGAGAAGAGTAACATCTGTGAGTGTTGCACAAGAGAAGAAATCCTTTCCTAACTTGTTAGTGATCACACTGTCCTCTCTGGCACTGTCTGTATCAAATATTAGCTGCAGGAGATAATTATTGTTATATTAACTTTAATCTGTTTCATTTTAACATGCAAAAAATGTTCAAAAATGGTTTGGTTTTTTTTTTTTTGTTGCTGTTGTTTTGGTTTGATTTTGGTTTTGTTTGGGTTTTTTTGTTTTGTTTTGTTTTATTTACAGGCAACTTGCTGACATGAAATATCGTTTGGAAGGAGAGGGGTTAGGTTAGCCCAGAGTTCTGACTAGGCTATTTTTATTTCAAAAGACAAAAATATTTCACAATAGATGTACTAGAATGGTTAAAACACCCTTTCCTGGCAACAGGCACAGCAGGACAATGGCGTTTTTGCAAACTCCACATAGGGAGGGGATTGCCTTGAGGGATGGAAGAGCCCTGTGTATCACAGGTAAAAACATAATGTCATCAGAGCAACACTTCAGTGACTGATCTCTGTTCTCTGGTGACCAGGGACAGGACCAAAGGGAATGGCTGAAGCTGTGTCATGGAAGGTTTAGGTGAATATTAAGGAAAGATTCTTCCCCCAGAGGGTGGTCAGACACTGCCCAGGCTCCCCAGGGTTTGTGGAGGCTCCAGGGCTGCCAGAGCTCCAGGAGCCTTTGGACAATGCTTTCAGGCACAGAGTGGGGTTGTTGGGATGTCCTGTGCAGAGCCAGGAGCTGGACTCAATGATCCTTGTGGATCCTTTCCCACTCAGGCTATGATATTCTATGACTCGCACAACTTTATGCAGTATGTGAAATAAACAACCAATTCAAGAACCGTTTCCATGGACATTGATTTTAGACAACTATAAACAAGCAAGTACAACAAGCAAGTGCCACCAGCACTGAATTAGGTCTGGAATGAGGAGTTACACTCACCTCTGTTCACTCTTGCTGCCAAACATTTATGGCCCCATCTGTTGTCATTATGCGTGCAGTTGAATCCATATTTACTCAGCACATATTTGCTCTGTATATAAGCCAAGTTGCTACCCACTTCATATGCCCAATGACAGGATAGCCGGACATGCTGATTAATGAATTGGCCTCTGGGGTGAAATTATGTCTGCATTAAGAAGATTTGCATTGATATTAATAAGGTCAGGACATCATTGCTGATGGCTGAGTCATGGCTGAGCTGGGTATCACAGACATGTAAACAGTGGATCTGCCCTAGGAGGCTGGTTCAGTGGTATGTTTATCAAAATGGATCAAGTCATGGTGATATCAGAGGTCAAAAATCACATGAAACCATAAGCATAATGCTGCATTGTACAAGCTTTTTATCTGCTGCTGAGATGAGCTCACAGGATTCCTGAACTTCTGAAATAACTCCCTAGCCAAGGGCCTGGAATCGGCTCTTTTCAATTATCTTGTAACCCAGCATCGCCATTTTTTCTGCTCCTCACCCAACCTGCTATTTCCACCTATTATAACCTCTGTAACATCTGCCCACATTCCCAAATCCTTAGCACCTTGCACCCTGTCTCTTCTAATAAAGGTCCTTCCATTTTCCCCAAAACTCCTCTTTCCTTCACCTCCGAGTGTTTCACCTCCGCAGCACCGGTGAAGTCTGAATCTGAACACGATCATGCCCGGACCAAAATGTGTTCACTCAAGATGCTTGTTTGCTGCTTGTGGAGGTGCGTGAGGCAACCCTACACGTAAAAACTGCCACGTGGTCTTATCCGAGAATGGGGATCCCAGAATGGTTTAGGTTGAAAGAAACCTTAAAGACCATCTTGTTCCATCCCCTGCCATGGGTGGGGCCACCGGACCAGATTGCCCCAAGCCCTGTCCAACCTGACCTTGAAAGCTCCCAGGGATGGGGCAGACAGCTTCTCTAGGCAACCTGTGCCAGGGCCTCACCACCCTCACAGGGAAGAATCTTTGCTAATATCTACTCTAACCTGCCTTCTGGCAGTGGAAGTCATTCCCCCTTGCCCTGTCATTCCAGGCCCTTGTTCAAGGTTTCTCTCCAAAGGTAACCCCTTTGGACACTGTAAGGTGCTCAAAGGTCTCTCTGAAGCCCTCTCTTCTCCAGGCTGAACAGCCCCAACTCTTCCTTCAAAACACTCACTGGGTCATTTGAAGGACTTGTTTAATATTTTTTTTTTTTTTTACTCTCCAGATTCCCTGCAAACAACTCACCCTTGTTTTGTTTCGGTTCCCTTGATTCTGTCCCAGACCTCACACTGGCACAAGTCCCCCTCATACCAAAGAGCTTTTCCACCCAAGTTCCCAAGCTGATACAAATGTTGGAATGGCATGAGTAAGCACCTGCAGAAACCCTCTACTCTATTTTCTACCCACCCAATTGGAAATCCTGCTACGAGCGTGTTTGACTATACAAATCCAATTATTAAGCCCATTTAGGTATAAATTCAGAGTTTGCTAGAGGTCTAGTTTGACCTCTCTTTTTCCTTTATTTAGATGTGGATGGCCAAAGGTCCTTTGAAAAAGTGCTTAGTAAGGACAGAAATATAGTAACTCAAGTGCTGCCGGGAACAAAGGTCTGAGAGATTTGCAGGCACAATAATGATGAGTAGCAGAATGATAACTACATCTGCACAGTTGCTTCAGATTTTTAGGATAGGGGAAAACTATTAATAAAACTTTGTTGAAGTACAGAAATTGGGAGAGAAAATGAAAAACAGTGCACTCTTCCAAAGCTGTTGAGGACACGGTGGTTAGTAAGACTGTGAAATCGTAATGTGGACTTGGGTTATGTGCAGGGCCCTGGAAGAACTCTAATCATTACAAAAGTCTGGGGTTTGGTTTTCCATGTAATTCAAAATAAACAGTATTTTATAAGATCATAGAATGTTTTAACTTGGAAGGGACATTAAAGATCATATGTAGAATCAGGAAGGCTTCTGGATCCATACAGGTTCAGCAAAAAGCATCTCAGCAGCCAAGTTACTTGCAGTGTATCTGCTCTGTCTCTTTCTTGTAGATTTTCTATTTTGTGGTCATGTCTCGACGGACATTCATGGAATTAATTTTTCTCCATCTGATTTTAGGGAGAAGATGTGTAGGCTCTGAAGAGCAGTATTTGATGGCCTCAAGTTGGGTAACTATGAAACCAAGGTATCTGTTTGGGAAAATGTTGATTTATATAGACCAGGTACTAAAGTTAGGGCCAGACCAGGGAAGTGTGGCTCCCAGCCCAGAGCCATAATCTCTGTAAAACCACTCCTCCAAAGTCCTGGCATATTTCGAGATAACCTCCACCTTAACAATGAAAATCCAAGTATTGTATAAAGAACAAAGAGGGAGAAGGAAAAAAAAAGTCAAAAGACTTGCGTGTCTTGGGAACAGAAAAGTCATTTCAGCGAGCCATCTCTGACAGATATTTTTTTGAAAACTAATACAGAATAGTAAATTTGCCGCAAGGAAGAAGCCAACTACATGCTCAAACTATGATATTTATAAAAAGAAAGGCTGTGTTTGCAAGCAACTCTTCTGCTCAGACAAATCATCCAGGTCCAGCCTGCTCTCTGGAAGGAGCATGTTAACTACATCAGCCTTTTTTTCAAGCATGGAGCAAAGTCCCAAGTCTAGCAAGAAACTAGAAAGATCGTTGACCAACAATAGCAAGTTAGATGCAGTCAGGGGAGAGCCTGAATGCCGTATAAACAGCTCTGTCTCCCTCCTTCCGTCCAACACAGAGCCCAGCAAGAGGGTATCAAAAGGCATTCAGAGTTACAATGTGACCCTCCCCACATTCAGCTCAGGGAAGGGGCTGAAAAGAGAGGAGGTGCCAGCATTATTCTAATTTTGTGTATTCAAAACCAAACCCCAAACAAAACAGCGAAGACAGGCTGCACATTGTTCAGGGCCACACTAGACTTTCTGCGTTTCTCACGAAGAAGCATCTCTGCTGTGTCTGATCTCAGTGACTCCCTGCTCTGATGTCAGGGCTGGGGGAGCAGCTGGTGCCCATGGTGGTTTGGTAAACTAAGAGCCCTGGCAGCCCCACGATGGGTGCAAGACGCACCCTGCTAACACCATCCCGAGGGGGCAGACAGGCAGGAAGATGGTGCCACATATGTCTGGGAAGTCTCACCTCCCCTAGAGAGATTTACTGACAAGGAAGAGGAGGAAGGAAAGGACATGCTATTGGATTCGTGCCTCCCCATCCTCTCCTCTTCCCCAACTCATTTGCAGAGGCTCCAGAAGCACACTTCCTTGCCTCAGCCCTTTCTGTCGGGAGTTGAGCAGTGCTGCCCAACCCTCTCCAACGCAGCTACAAGGAAATGTGATTGCTGCCCTTGACTTGCAGCCTAGCACTGGCTGACTCACATATGTGGGGTGGAAACACCTTCCCCAGTCAGCCCCTAGTACCGCCATTCTCTTGACATTTTTTACTTCCTGGGAACAGGCATGGCCCCATCAGAGGGACTATGGGGAGTCAGGCACCGCTCCAGGGATGCAAGTGTGTTTCCAGCTGCAGCAGAGACAGACCCTGTACAATACCCAACCTCTGCTGGGTGCAATTCCACCACCAATTCTCTCTCTCTCTCCTCTGGCTCATGTATCAAGTTGCTTCCTTCCAGCTCTTGGGACAGGCATCGGAATGGTATTCACTCTCTGGGAGAAGATACTGAGCTCCATTTTCTCAGCTGCTTGAAGCCTTAACCACGTTCCCTGGCTACAGCTAGGGAAACAGCAGTGGCAGGAGACACCAGTCTTGGGCTCCAGGGCTGTTTTAATGACTCCCTGTCAAAAATCTCTGCTGGAATGTATGCCTGCTTCTTGCCAGGGGATGAAGCAGGGCTGGCTGAGGTTGCTTGGGCACCTGCCTCTTGGCTGAAGCTAACAAGACAGCGTGTCTCAGGAGAGCCACTCCTGACAAAGACCTGATGTGACTGTACATGAAAACATGCTGTTAAAAAGCCAGTCGGTGCAAAGTCCTTTCTACGGTTGACTCCTCAGTGTTCCTGACAAAAACAGCCTCAAGCCTCAGGGCTCCACATTTCCAGCTTCACAGAGCTCGGGCTGGTGGCCTTTCAGTGCTGTGCTGTGCTGTGCTGCTGATCTACCAGCTCTCCATTAGCTCTCAAGCAGGACTGGAAGGAGCTATTGGAAACATGACTTCATGCTGCAGAAAAAGGAAACCATCAAAAAGTTACAGATCCCGAAAGGATGTTCAGAAAAGGGAAGAAAGGGAAGGGTCTGGAGCATGTCTGATGTGGAGCAGCTGAGGGAGCTGGGAAAGGGGCTCAGCCTGGGCAGAAGGATGCTCAGGGGGCACCTTCTCAGTCTCTGCAACTCCCTGATAGGAGTGTGCAGCCAGGTGGGGGTTGGGCTCCTCTCCCAAATAACAAGTGACAGAACAAGAAAAAGTGACCTCAAGTTGTGCCAGGGGAGGTTCAGGTTGGATATTAGGGAAATTTTCTTCATGAAAAGGGTTGTTCAGCCCTAGCACAGGCTGCCCAGAAGTACCCATCCCTGGAGGGATTTAAAAGACGTGTGGATGTTGCCCTTGGGGACATGGGTTAGTGGTGGCCCTGGCATTGCTGGGGTAGCAGTTGGACTCAATGGTCTTGGAGTACTTTTCAGGAGTACCCTACAATCTTAGGGACTTTGTTATTCTATGAAAGCACAACTACCCTCATCCTGACATTTACAAGAAGAGAAATGCCTGAATGTAACATTAGGGCTTTACTCCATCAGTAGCGTTGCTTCTCAGAGCTTATTGTTTTTCATACAAACCCCTCAGTGGTGATGCCCCTGAAGTTTCTTGCACCTTGCTTGCTCACAGCCAGAATTACACTAGAGGCTGTTGTGCAGAAGTGCACTGAATGTCTGTGTTCACGGCTGAGGAATAGAAATTATGTGTTACATTATGTTATCTTGCATTTCATATACCTCATCCTCGAGATGTCTTGCAAATTGCACAGCACACCAGTACCATAAAGCTCTAGGATTTGGAGCATTGCCTGCCCAGCTCCTGGAATAGCTTGCCTGAAGAGAGCTCCAGCTTCATACCAGTCGAATACCATCAGATATAGGAGAGCTGCTCCTTTTCCATGGTATAGTACTTCACCTCTGCTCTGGAGACAGGCTGCAAGAGTTGGGATTGCTCAACCTGGAGATGAGAAAGCTCCAGGGACACCTTTGAGGCACCTCCAGTGCCTGGAGATACTGAAGAACCATCTGGATGCAATCCTGTGCCATGTACTCTAGGATGATCCTTTTTGGGCAGGGAAGGTGGACCAGATGACCCACTGTGGTTGCTTCCAACCTGACCAAATGAAGGGGCTCCAAGAGAGCTGGAGTGGGACTTTGAAAAATGGCCTGGAGTGACAGAAAAGGGGGATCAAATTCCCACTGCCATAGAGCAGGTTAGATGGGATATTAGGAAGAATTGCCCACAGAACCTTTTGCTTCCTCATCCCTAGAAGTGTTTAAGGCCAGGTTGAATGGAGCTCGGAGCAACCTGGTCTAGTGGAAGGTGTCCCTGTCCATGGCAGGAGGTGTAATGAGACGGTCTTTAAGGGCCCTTCCAATCCAAACCATTCTGTGATTCTATGATTCTATAAGCAAAATTAGTACTGGAGCAGCAGCATTCAGCACTAAGAGTGACCTGGGCAGTCTGGCTTCCCTGGGTGAAGTTATGCTGGTTTAAATCAACTTAACAACTGGCTGGGGACTGTGTTGGCAGAACATACGCAAACCCTGCTGTTCAGCCACCTCGGGCTAAATTAGTTTCCTTAGCCATGGAATCTCTGGGATACAGAGCCTCCCATTTATAGAAAGTTTACGAAACTCCACTTTATCCAAACTTTTATACATGGACTCATCATTAAGAGAATGACTGGTCTGGCTGACTTCTGTGGGAGGGGATGGATGTGTAGTCAAACTGGTGCCTGCAGCTGAAGAAGAGGGGAACTTCCCCATGGGCTGGTCTGTGGCCTGTTGAAACAGCACACGAGGAACTTGGGGTTTAGATTATATCAACATATTTTGCTTCTTCCTATCGTGACAGGCCGAACCAGTAAAGAGTTACTGATTTTACATTGAAAACAGTTCTCCAAACACCTCTCCAAAAGAGTTGGGCAAAGTATAATTGTGATAATCGAGCCCAGGATAATAACAGCATTGAAGCAGGTATTTTGCTAGAGGTTGCATGACAAGCACTGGAGAGTAGGAAATGCCTAAAAGAAGGGGACGGACATACAGAGAACACACAAAATACAGGGGTGAATTCTTATGGATGACGATGAAAGCAGATCGTAGCAGAACTGTGGAATTGCAAAAGAACTGAAGTTGGAAGAAATCTCCCCTTCCAACCCTCTCCCCTTCCACCAAGCAGCTCAAACCACCTTGGAGAAATATCTGAGGCTTGAAGATACATGACTAGTCAGCACCTCTGAGAACTAAATCAAGATTAATAGTCTCATGCAACTTAACTGCAGTACGGCTGCAGATGCCTACATATTAACAGGGCTTAGCAGGGGATTAAACCAATTTTAGGAGTAAAAGAACGTTGGAAGTATGTTCCTCCCTTGGGAGAGATAGTGTAACTCCATCAGGAGGAGTACTACCAGGATATTGTTTTTGGGTGGAACAGAGAGGAGGAATAAACTGCTTGGAGCAGACCTGCAGCAGCCTTTGCCCCATTGGGAGAGTCATTGCAAAATCTGGGTGCCAGCGCAGAGGGGTTGTGAGGAAAGGGAAAGAGAAGTGAATAGAGTAGGAAACAGATGCTACCTACAATTGTTTTGTGTAGGATTTATGACAGTTCATGGAGTCAGAGGCAAGAAGGGACCATCAGCTCATGGAGGCTGACTTGCTGTATTTTGGTTCCATCCTGTTGCCTTGTGTGCAGACTGTACTCCTACCCCATTCACAGTCCCAGAGGGTCTCACTTTTCTGGGCTCCCAGGCTGCGCTGGGAAAGCCCTGTTTTGTGGCACAATTTGAGGTGATGGCAACTGCAATTTGAGCCCTGTGCAGCTGTTCAAGGAAGCAGAACATTTGGCTCAAGATGGAGATTGCTGTGGGAGGAAACAGTCTTTCATTATAATCCAGAAAGGTCTGGAGGGCTGGATTTCACTTTTTTTTCCAGTTTAAATAAATGCGGCTTCAATGTAAAATGTTGTGATCTATAAATATGGAAAAGAAATAAATACGGAAAAGATTTTTTATGTTTCTTGCACTGCTTTGAGCTTTCCTCAGCATGATCGTGTGAATGTCCAGTCTGAGCAAAGACAGTCGAGGAGGAAAGGTGAGAGGCAAAGGAATGGGGGAAAAACACCCCCAGTTTAGCACAGCTGCAAGTGCAGGTTCACAACTATTGGGAGATGATGAGACACCTGCCAAAACAAGAAACGCTGGTTTAGAAAGAGCGGAACTGTCTTGTGCAGACTCTGCTGAAAGTATCTACCCCGAGCACACAAAACAGGGTGCTGCTGTGTTTGAGAATGCAGACTGAAAACAGCAGGCTCTTCCGCAATGAGACACGTCCTGGGGGTGTCTTTATAACAGGATTGTGTGTTTTAGAAATAACATTGGATAGTAGCGTTATCTGGGAGTCTGTGAGTCAGCTTGTGTTTGGTACTGGCAGATAAAAATACTAATAAGCACACGGAATAATAGCCACCTTGAAGGAACAGCCTCAGCTGCTATATGGCCAACATGTTTGCTAACGATGTGCAGAGATTGGCATTAGGAAGTTGTTGTGGTTAAGTCCTGAACGGTAAGTGAGGGGCGGAAAAATGCAGTCCTTGGCTGAACAGTGCTCCAGCAATGAGTAAGCGGTGAGAGCCTTTCTGGAGCCTCAAACGCCATCCTTGCTCCAGATTAGAAGTGCCGCATGGGCTACGCGTTACTTGGTATTTTATGGACAGCATTGCCTCTGTCCCAAAGGGCGGGACTCACCTCAGTAGGCCTGTGAAACTGGCAGCAACTGGAAGATGCTTAGATGAGATTTCAGGAAGAAATCATTAGTGCCTGTGAGGGAGGTAAGGCACTAGTACAGGCTGCCCAGAGAAGCTGTGGCTGCCCCATCCCCATGCGGGTGTGTTCTAGGGGAGGGTGTCCCTCCCTGCCCACGGCAGGGGGTTGGAATGAGATTGCCTTTTAGTGCCCTTTCACTCCAACCCATCCCGTGATTATGTCTTCTTCAGAGTTTTTTTCTGTAGTCAGTAGAGAATTGATCACAAGTGTGGGGTCCCTCTCCTATGTGGAAAGGCTGAGGAAATTGTTCAGCCGGGAGAAGAGAAGGCTCCAGGGAGACCTTATTGCAACCTTTCAGTACTTCTAAGGGGGCCTGTAAGAAAGGTGTACAAAACAAACATACAAAGCAAATTTTGTCCTTGAAACAGGATATCAAAACTGTGCCATGCTTTGGTCTGCAGATGAGTGTGAGCGGGATCCAACTATCTGTTGTGTTTGGAAAGCCTTTAGAGACCCAGGAGAGAGTACACACCACAGGGCTGCAGACACCCATGTACAGCAGCTAAAAAAAATATGTGGATTTCTGCAGTTCATAGAATCCCAGAATCATCTCGTTCCAATCCCCTGGCATGGGCAGGGATACCTTCCACTGTCCCAGGCTGCTCCAAGCCCTGTCCAACTTGGCCTTGGACACTGCCAGGGATCCAGGGGCACCTGGACACCATCTCCATGCAACCTGTGCCAGGGCCTCACCATCCTCACAGGGATGAATTTCTTCCCAATTCCTTCCCAATATCCCATCTAACCCTGCCTTCTGTCAGTGTGAAGCCATTCCCCCTTGTCCAAGGTTCCTCTCCAGCTCTCCTGGAGCCCCTTAGATGCTGAAACATGCTGAAAGGTTTCCCCAGGGCCTTTTCTTTTCTCCCCAGAGCTGGACACCCCCAGCTCTCCCAGTCTGTCTCCAGAGTAGAGGGGCTCCAGCCGGTAACATGCATATTAGACATCCTCATACACATAACAGAAGTGTTTTCAGGGCCTCAGTTGAGACCAGAGGTTTGGTATGCAGGATGTCAAGCAAAACAAAAGATGCTTTCTGCAGGAACCTCAGAACTGAGTGGCGGGAAGGACTTGGCCAATGGAGGAACGAAGCAAAGAAGGTGAGAGGAATGGTAAGTACAGAACTGAAGAGCTGTGATTTTTGCAGACTTCAGCAAGAGGTGACCTTCTAGGCACTGTGGGAGGCAGTGCATGGGCAAGACTGAGGAGCAACTTAAAGAAAAACAGGCAAAAATGTCAGATTCTGGGGGCTGCAAAAGGCTGCAGTTCTCTGGAGAACGGAGTGACCGTTGCAAAGAAGGTGCTTTGTTTGGTGCAGGCTCAGACTGTGAGGCAGGGGAAAGATGGAGTCACAAGAGCAATGTGTTTGAGAGATGAGCTGGGAAGAGGATCCCAGCAGGAATGGGGGAGTACCAACATGCTCTCAGAGAGTGTCATAGATAACCCAACTCCTCAGACCATCTTTCAACCCTTCAGCTCACACGGAAACCTCATGACCACATAAAGTGTCTCTTTTTCACAATGAGCCCCATTTTACTGTTATTACTCTTTCACTCTCCCTTTGCTTAGAAATGAATGCATTACCTTTGGGGCAAAATAGCAGGAAAGAGGTGATTCACCTGCACACAGAACTCAAGGTAAAGGGTGAGGAGCACGAGGGGAAAATAACTCACCTTGTGACGAGAGGAATTATGAGTGGGAACCAGGGGGTAAAGAATGGGAATTTTCTCGCTGGAATAATTTTCACAACACACAACAAGCACTTTGCCATAATTAAGTGCTAAGAAATAACAACCTACCATTAAGTGATCACATTATAGTCTCAACAGTGATCGTGTAGCAGCCTTGATATCCATGGTGTCAAACCAGGATGTTCACAGGAAGATTACTGAGCAGTTAAAACATGAAAGCTCCTCACCAGAAGGCGTTCTCCAGGAAATGCCTGCAAGCTCAATTGTTGTTACTTAAATAAACAGAACAGCATTGTTGAATATGAACATTTTTACATTGTCTTATAAAAATGTCAGAATAAAGGTGAAGAGGAAGTATATTACAGCAAATATCCAGAGGCAAAACTGTTTTCTGCATAATTTGCCACAGCTTTAACACCCCAAACTCCCTAATTTGCCTACAGGTACCATGCTGCAATCTGTGCTTTCTGACACCATTTTAGAGAGTCCCCTGCCCTGCAGAAGGGTTATTTCATAAAATCGTGGAATGGCCTTTAAGATCACCTAGTTCCAAACCCCTGCCCTGGACAGGGATGCTACTCACTAGATCAGGTTGCTCAGGGCCCTTGATTTCTTCTAAAGCTGTTTTGTGAGGGATGCTAATGTATCGTTCTCATTTCTTTATTCTTTTTCCTGATGTGAAAACATCTCCACCTTCTTCTGCCCAGTCTCACAGAGCATGACAAACTCCTGGCCGATGGCTAGAAAAGTTGCAGAAACGCCTGAGGAACTCCTCATCCAAGAATTGGGACCGCTGGTGTTACTTTTCTCAGCCTGGTATCTCATATTGGAGGAAAAGAATTAAAAAGGCTTAGAGGGCGTAACTGGTCTTGTGTTTGGATGAGAATCGCTGTGAAGATGGTGATTAAATGCTCCGCTGCCTGTTTTTAGAGGACTTGCCTTGTGGGAGGTGATCCTATAAAAGTCATTTGTTTACCTAGGAAGTGCTGATGGCTGATAAAGAGGCAAGGTAGGAGGGTGGATGAGGGCGACTCAGGAGCAAGGCACTCTCAGGGAAATTAACTCTCTTTGTAGACACTGAGATAATTAACTTGTTGTAGCCTCTGTCATCCAGGATAGAGATCTGTTACATGAGCTCAAACTCCACTTAGGAGACAGTGGACACTTCATATGGGGTGCAGCTATGGGGTTTCACAGATCATTGGCCACCTCTTGTCTCCAGAGGGAAACTGACATCAGATGGGTGGAGAAACCACTGAACCAGCATCAGTGGAGATGACCAGGTGCAGGAGTGATAACCACTTAGAATCACAGAATCACAGGATGGTTTGGGTTGGAAGGGAGTTAAAGAACATATTTAACCCCCTTCCATGGGCAGGGATACTACTCACTAGATCAGGTTACTCAGGGCCACATCCAGCCTAACCTTGAACACTGCAGGGATGGGGCCATGCGAAACCTTGTTGGGAAGACTCAAGATGTTAACTAGAAAACCTCTTCACAGTGCCAGTGGTGTTCCTCAGTAGGTCTGCAAATCAGAGGATCTGTTTATAATATGCGAGTCTTGAGAACCTCACCCCTGGTGTGTTCTGACCTGTGTGTATGCTGCCCTAAGCCAATGTACCAGGCCACCAAGTTGGGATAGTTCATCCCAGACAGGGATGGGATGAACCATCACTTTGGCCTGTCTCCAGGATAGGGTGACAGAATCAGGACTAAGAACTACAGATGGATAGAAATTTGCCTGTCAAGTCCTCTGCATTTCAGCATCTTCACTGCTGAGTGAAACTAAGCTACATGACAGCAAATTCACAGAGAGCATCCCTAGAGCTCTGTCAGCGCCCAGAAATCACAGATGCTCCTAGACATCTTCTCTGTCCCTCACATCTTCTGTAATTATGCAGAGGACTTGTCCATCCTACTGCCATCGCTAGTTTCTGCACCAAATGCCTGGATCAAACCCACAAGTAGCTTTTCCAAGTTAAATATTAGGAAGAAGTTCTTTAAGGATGGCGAGGCCCTTCTCTAGATAGGTTGTCTAAAGAAGCTGGGACTGTCCAAGGCCAGGCTGAATGGGGCTTAGAGCAGCCTGTTCTAGTGGAAGGTGTCCCTGCCCATTGCAGGGCATCAGAACCGGATGGTTTTTAAGGTCCTTTCCGACCCAGATCATTCCATGATTTTATGAAGGCTGCAGCTTACTTGCCTTTGGCACAATGCATCACAGTCCCATGACTTATCTTATAAATCTGCTTTTGGAGTCCAACTCTCAGATGACAGAGATCTTGCAGACACGGGAAAGTACAGGATAAAGTCCTGTACTTTCCTGTGTCCTCCTGATTGTCCCTGATATATCCCAGCTCCCTGATGCTAATAGGAACACACTGCAGTCCACTCCAGCTAGCACCAGCTAGCCTACAGCCCCAGCAACCTTCTTTCCTTTCCAGCTTGCAAAAGCCGGGCTACAGCACCTCAGGTATTCAAAAAAACCCCATTTTGCACACAGGAGAACATCCCCTCTGTGCCATACACTTACCCTTTCCCAGCTGATCCCAGCAACAGACAAGTTCCAGCAGTTTCTCTTCGCAGGATTTAAAGCAAGTGCATGAACTACTGGGAACAAAGCCTTTTCCACCAGGAAATGCCCTTGAGAAGGCATCAGCTCTCACCGCATTCACAGCCTCAGCTTCTCGCAGCCCTTGGCTTCCCCAAAATGCACCCCAGGTGCTTCTGAATGGGAACTGCTATAGGGAGGCAAGGTAAAAATTCGTTGCATAGGATTTGGTTTCTTTCTGGCATAGCTGGAAGAGAAGAAGGGAATGAAAAGGAAAAGCTTAGTGTAATCAGACTTGGCTTTCCAGAGCAGAGCATCTCACTTCTGCATCCGAGTGCCTCACTTCCCTGCCCCACTCCCAGCATGCAGCCAGCTCAGCTCTTGGCTCAACTCTAGTTGAATACAGATTTCTTTCCTGTGAGGGTGGGGAAAGGGTGCCCAGAGGAGCTGTGGCTGCCACATCCCTGGAAGTGTCCAAGGCCAGATTGGATGGGGCTTGGAACAACCTGGGATAGTAGAAGGTGTCCCTGCCTATGGAACTGAATGAGTTTTAAGGTGCCTTCTAACCCAAACCATCCTGTGACTATGATTCTACGATCTGACACAGAAACACTGTCAGGACAACAAACAAGAAACTTCAGGCTTTGAGATCTGGCTTTGCAGCTTTGTCATTCTTCAGTCCCCAGTGCAGGATTTTTGGTGCAGTGTCTTCCGCTCCGAGCGATTTCCCACTCCAGCAAACAGGCTGGCTGCTGCAAGGCAGGAGCACAATATATCTGCCCGTAACAGCTGAATTGGCTTGAGCTCTGCAGAGCTAATCAGCCATGAAAATGCCCCTCCTTGCCATCCTGGAAGAATTGACTTTAATGATGAGAGACATTCTGTTTTGAGTCTGGTCAAAAGGGTAGGACGCCTTTCAGGGAGATTTCAGCTCATCCTTGGGAGCATCCCATGCAGTCAGAGAGCTCAAAGCTTTCTCTTAACCCTCTCCTAACCTGGAGTCTGGAATTTCAGAAGCTCAATGTAGGATTAATACAAGACTTGGAATTATAATATATATAATTAATACAGGACTTGGCATTTGGGTTTTTAAAGTTATTTTTCTTGGGTAACTTCTTAATGTGTTTCTCCCAGCCCTGACTGTCTGCAAGTGCTGGTGGTTCTCTACATCTCCACTCCCACACCACCCTTGGCATTCCTGACCACCAGAATCATAGAATGATCAGGCAATCACAGACCGGGTGAAGTTGGAAAGGACCATCTCCTTCCACCCCCCTGCCATGGGCAGGGACACCTTCCACTATCCCAGGTTGCTCCAAGCCCCATCCAATCTGGCCTTGAACACTTCCAGGGAGGATATCAAGGATTATCATAGAATCACAGAATAAACTAGGTTGGAAAAAACCTTTGAGATCGAGTCAAACCTGTGACCTAACATTACCTTCTCAGCTAAACCATGGCACTGAGTGTGCCTCATCCAGTCTTTTTTTAAATACCTCCAGGGATGGCGACTCCACCACCTCCCTGGGCAGCCCATTCCAATACCATACCACTCTATCTGTGAAGAATTTTTATCATCTAATACCTAGCCTAAACTTCCTCTGGCACAGCTTGAGGCTGTGACCATCCTGTCACTTGTGACCTGGGAGAAGAGACCGACCCCCACCCGGCTACAACTTCCTTTCGGGCAGTTGCAGAGAGTGACGAGGTCTCCCCTGAGCCTCCTCTCCTCCAGGATAAATACTCCCAGCTCCCTCAGTCATTCCTCACAGGGCTTGTGTTCTAGGCCCTTCACCAGCCTTGTTGCCCTTCTCTGGATACGTTTGAGCATCTCAACGTCCTTCCTAAACTGAGGGGCCCAGAGCTGGGCACAGCACTTGAGGTGCAGCCTCACCGGTGCTGAGTACAGGGAAAGAATGACCTCCCTGCTCCTGCGGGCCACGCTATTCCCGGTACATGCTGGGAACCTCCTACAGCATCTCACTGGCAATGTTCTTGAACACTGTGTTTAGCCCAATGTCCTAGCACAGCTAAAAGGATACAATTCCTGTCTCCTGCCCTTACATCCGTGTTCTGAATCCAGTCTCACATCCAGGCAGCCACAGATGGGATTTATCTCCCGCACGCATAGGGCTGTTATCTGTGCCTATGTTCAGGCTGGCAACGCCAGCAGGCCCCCGTGCTGCTATTTTCCCTCATTATTCCCTGTATCTCCCTAAGGCAGCAATTTTTCCTCATGCTTCCCCTCTCTGAGCAGCATCTCCTAATAGCCCCGTCTCAGCCATGGGAGCTGTGAAATGTGATAGAAATGATGGGATATTTATCCTGTCTCCCAGCTGGGCCGCACTGACTGTCAGGGCTTTGATGAGCCCAGATTTAGGACACAGCCGCAAATAATAATTTGTGAGTCGGGGGCTGAGATTTTTAGGGGGTTAATAAAGACCCTCGCCATTAGAGAGTTGAGCGGAGGAGACGGTCATCTTGAAAGGGAGTGGTTGTAAGGTTCCCTGGAGGAAAATACTTACTGTGGAAGAAGGCATTTCTCTCTGTGAGAACAGCCTGATCTCTCTTACTAGTTATTAGTAAGTAACTATAATAACTAAGTTATTATTAGCAGGCTGAGAGAGCTGGGGGTGTTCAGCTGAGAGAAGAGAAGGCTTCAAGGAGACCTTACTATCCCTTCTAGTGCCTAAAGTGGCTCCAAGAGAGCTGGAGAGGGACTTTGGACAAGGGACTGACTTCACACTGGCAGAGGACAGGGTTAGATGGGATATCGGAAATAAATTCTTCCCTGTGAGGTTGGTGAGGCCTGACACAAGCTGCCTGGAGAGGCTGTGGCTGCCCCATCCCTGGAAGCGTCCCAGGCCAGGTTGGATGGGGATTGGGGCATCCTGGTCTACTGGAAGGTGTCCCTACCCACGGCAGGGTTGGAATGAGATGGTCTTTAAGGGCTTTTCCAACCCTTCAATGATTAATAATAACGTTATCTGGTTTTGCAGCAGCATCTGAAGCTACAAAGACAAAGCATGTACTGGTCATGCCACTCTGAAGAGGACATCCCTACCATGGGGCTGATAAGGCAAACTGCATTTCTTGGGTCACTGTGATCAGCTATGACCTCCCAGGTTGGGTCTGACGTGGCTCAAAATTTAGGCCCAGGAGTCATATCAACCTAGTCCCTCTCCTGCTGACTATCCATATCAAGAGGCATATCTTGAATCCTGAGCAAAATATTCCTATCTCAATAACCTTGGAGAAAAGGAAGTCCTACAAGCAGGGCTGGAATGTAAATCCACTGATTCTCCTTTTTCTTCCACAATCCTCAGGTACTATAACTAACAAAATAATGGAGTAAAATTAAGGATTCAGCACAATCTGAAGACAAATTTTTCCAATTTCTCTTTGAGTTCTCTGTGCCAGATAAGCCCAAGAGTGATCGTTACAGACTGATGGCACATCTGAGCTCAGCGAGCCAGGGGCTGCTGTGCCTCAGTGCTTTTCTCCATGCCAAAATCTGGTCACCCCTTGCTGTGAGTCAGGAGGGAATATTCCCAATGAAAATGAGTTTATAGTATATATCAAGTAAGCCCTGGAGGACTTGCCAGCAGAACAATTCTCTGTCCGAGCAGTTCATCTCACACCCAGCCTTCCTACCATGCACTTTATAGGGAGGGAGGGGTTTGGTCTCCATCCCCAAATCCTCCTGATATTACCAGGGAAAGAGGCAATTCTCCCAACAGCTTTGCTGAAGTAGCTTGTCTAGTCTAGGGAGGCCACTAAACTCATCACAGCAAGCTGATGAACACATGGTGGGAACAATGCTCAGTCACCGCACAGCCATCGCGAATTCTGGTCTATTCTCAGCCCTGACGATCTCTTGCAGCGATTTACTTAAGCACATTATCAGGGTAGCTCAAGAGCCGAGTCTGCGAGCCAAGTCCGTCGCTCCTAGGACTGATTTTTTTATTGTAGGACAATCCATCCTGCCATGACAGTATCTTTTTATCATCGAACAGCGTTGCTCAGAGCATGTCACCACCTTATTTTTCATTCATGGGTCATCTGGTTTTGTTTGTCATTCACTAGGAGACAAGCATGTGTTCAGCCATTTAGGATCATTAATAGATGATGCTGCTCTTCAGGGAGCAAGACAGGGAAAACACATACTGGGTTGGGAAGTGCTGGTCAGAGGAGTGTGCAGCAATATTTTCTGATGAATTTTACATCCCCAGATCTCTCTGCCCTCAGAGTGGAGTTCTCCACTCTCCCAGGTTTTAGCAGGTAAACTTAGTTTTGGTTTCCTTTGCTGATCACAAATCCACCACAGGAGTTCATGTGCTGGCAGAAAGCCGATGCAGATAACTGGACATTTTCTAGCTCCAGGCGATGCCTTTTCCATGTCTGAGCAGCCTCAATACTGCTCCCTCAAATCCCAAGGGTGAAACTCTTCCCTTTTCCCAGGAAAACCATTCTGGCTGCAGAGCTGGGATTCCCTCAGCATGATTCATCTGTCGGGGCTGGGGGACTGTCTGTTGTTTCCACACTTCCCCACGCACCAGAGGTTGTGGTCATGTCCTCTGGAATGGCCTCTGATGGACCATGGGGCAAAAGCAGCATGGAGGAGAGGCTCTGATGGGAAGGTCCTCTGCAACCAAGCAGGAAATTATCTAGAGATGTTGTTAATTTAGCAAATTAGCAAATGAACATAAGGTGTTGTTCCAGCTGCAGGCGGCTTCAAGAAGCTGCGAAGCTTCTCGGTCAGGCTTTTCTCTGCTGGTTTGGTGATCAGATATGTTATAATACGGTCAGGTTCAGAATCATAAAATCACTTGGGTTTGAAAAGAGGTCTAAGATCATTGAGTCCAACCATTAACCCAACACTTCTACCTATGCAGCACAAATAGCAATTCAAGACAGGGTGTGGATGAGGGTTGGTCAAGCCTTCATATGCCTGCCTTGAAACCACTGATCAGTAGTTTCACCTCATTACACAGATTCCTAAAATACCTGTTCCTCTGTTCAGTTACCCTCATGGTGCATTTTTCCTTCCAGTTGGATTTCTTTTTCCTGCAAATTGCACCTCATCCCTTCACTGTGAATCTGTAGGAAGTCTTGTCTCTCCTCTGTCTGTCCTCTCTATCATCCTCCCACTGTCAAGACAGTAGAAGGCTTTAGAAGACCACTTTAAAATTTATTTGTATACAACCAGTTCTTGACAAGTTCCCTTAAATAATCTTAGCTTCCTAAGCCCACCTGCAATCTGGAGAGATGAAAAAAACGGAATTGTTGCCCTGGCCACGTAGGAATGCCTGGGGAAATAGAAGAGCTCAGCCGGATCCTGGGAAGGAGCATAATACAGGGCCAGGCTTCTTCTGAACAACTATCCATCTATACAACCTTTGCTGGGGTTTTCTTCTATAGCAACCATCTTGCAACTCTGTTCTTTAAATTCTTTTTGAGTATTTAGGCTCATTCCTGCACTCTGTTGCCACATCCCAGGCTGCAGGGTTTATTTGGACTCCTAGAAGTCTGGGAAGCCACAGCATGCTTTGTGTGCATGAGCTACTTACTCTCTGCCTGGACTGCTCTGTGTTCTCCTCCCTCCATCCTGAGGATGCCTGAGATGGGTTGCACTCATCAGGCATTATCTTAGCCTTGGCACCAAGTTGAGTCACACAAACTGTTCCCATGTCCGTCAGTTCCTTGACGGAGCCATATATCCTTCAATTTTCCACCTGCTCCTGCCCCAGACCACCTGTATCACCTCCTCGGTGGACACATGTAGACCTTTGCTTCCGAGGAACACACGCCTGGGTGCTTTGAGCTCTGCTCTCAGCTACCTGCCTCTGTGAAGGTTTTTAATATTTTTTTTAACAACGACCTTCAATACAAGGCAGCGATATGGGACAGAAGGAAGTCTCTGAGCAGGCCAGGGTTAGAGAAGAATCTGAGGCTGGGCAGGCTCTGCCCTGGCTCTCTGTGCTTCTAAGCTGGCCTGACTGTGATATGAGGGTTTTTAAGTCTAGTTCAACACCCCCTCCTGTGCCACCCCAAAAGTGTCTTTGGCTTAAAAAATTAAATAACGCTGAGCTTTCCAAATTTGCCACACATACAACTGCGTAAGTTGGAAGGAGAAATGTGACTTTCATAACACTTTTTTTCTTCTGGCCTCTGGGAGGCTGAGCCCAGGAAATAATAGAATCACAGAATGGCTTGTGTTGGAAAGGAATTTAAAGGTTATCCAGTTCCAATTCCCTCACCATGGGCAGGGACACCTTCCACTATCCCAGGCCGCTCCAAGCCCTGTCCAGCCTGGTCTTGGACACTTCCAGGGATGGGGCAGCCACAGCTTCTCTGGGCAGCCTGTGCCAGGGCCTCACCACCCTCACTGGAAAGAATTTCATAGTTAATATTTCATTTATTTTATATAATTGAAATTCATTTGCACAGTAAATCCACTCCTTGCAAGGCCCTTTTGACACCTCCCAATACTGCAGCACCTTTGACACCCCAAATTCTTTTGGTGGCACTTATTTTCCACAGCTCAGTGAGTTAATGATTTTTGGAGCAGAAATGCAGTGTGCCACGTGCCCTGCTCTGGTCTCAGCTGGGAGATGTATTCAAGCACCCTCCGAGATCCTTTCACTGGGATGTCTCGTGGCACTAAGAGCCTGATTTGGTGGCATGGTTAGGGAAGACCCTCATCCCAAGGAGTCCAGCAGGATTTCCAGGCCAGCTCGCTGAATTACTTGACAAAATTACATCATGAACACCATTTCCAGGTGATGCCAAGTGTTCTTTGAGCCTCTTGGACTGCACAAGCAAGAAAAACGACAGGACTCAGCTGGAAGGATGTCAGCAAAGGGAGAGAGCTTGCTCCCCCCAGCAGCCCCACGGCTGCCACACCGCTCCAGTCCTCAGAGGTGACTTGAAGACACAGCTGAAGATCTGCTGGGAAAGAAGGAGCTATTTTCATTTGCAGGTCACAAAAAAGGCATTTGTGACTGCAGCCGCCTTACAAACACAGGCCCCTAATTGTTCGCAAAGACACCCTTGGCAACCTTTCGGAGCGGCCTGGAGATGAACCAAGAAGGCCTTTGTGAAGCCTTATAAAGGGGCATTATGAGCAGGGGGCCCCACGGGCGGGCGGGATGTGCTGGGGCGATCCTCCCCAGAGGGAGCTGTGGGAAGCACGAATCTCTAGGAGATGTTCTGTACTGGAGCTGGTGTACCAGGCTCTCATGTGCTGGGGTAGTCCCACTGCTCCCACCTTCCTGCACAGAACATCCTCACAGTGAAGAGAGAAGCTCTTTGGGAAGCTGAGCAAGAGATGTGGATGATATGACTTGAAAAACTTCAGTGACACTCATCATAATTACGGCTGGAATGGGGGTTGAGGAGTTCGGGTCTTGGATCCTGGTCCCGCCGCTCTGCTGCAGAGCACCTGATAGCACTGGGCAGATGTCCCAGACCAAGAAAATCCTATATTCTCGTGAAAATATAAAATAGCAACTGCTGAAATCCAGTCCTTTTTTCTTAATGGGATATTAGCGATCAGACCGCAAGCCCGAGACAGGCTCTCGGGTTCTAGAAAGGATTTCCCTTGTCTTCGGTCACTTGGCATCATGAGGAAGACCTAACAGCCAAGAAAAAGCGCTCGCTGGAGGGAGGCATGAGTGTGTTACGGATGATGAAACAAAGATGGCTTCATCTAGAGCTTATAAGCATGGTCTCACACTTGTAGGGGGGTCTCCCTTTTGTTGGTTCTGAGGCCCAAGGACCGCCTGCCTTGAGATACTGAGACAAGGCAGCTGAGTACCCAGCCACGGCAAGAGGTACCTACAGCCTTCCTCAGGAAGGGTGATCTAAAAGTCAGGGATGATTTTCTGTTTCCGTATCTCGGGGTGTCTTGTTGAGCCAGGAGTCCCAAATTCTTCCTGTGTGCTCGTCACAGCGGAAGGACGCGTCACCTCGTGACGCGAGCAAACCAGCCTTTCAGGAGAAGGAGGAGGAAATTGGTTTGTGTGAGAGCCATAGCCAGGACTATGCTTCTGCAAACAGAGCAGAGGCAGAGAAGAATCAGGCAAATGCAACCCTGGGTGTATTTTACGGAGGCGACAGTAGCAAGGAACATTCCAGCCATGCTGAACCACAAACTCTGCAGGCTGAGGCCGCAAACCACGTGCAGACTCTGGGGAACGGTGCTCTTCCTCCTTTTTCCACTGGTTTTGTGACAAGGTCTGCCCAAGAGCCAGCCCTCTTGTCAAAAGTGGGGGATGTGACCACACAGCAGAGGATGCTCTATTTGGTCACAACAGCTGCACATGTGTCCCTTTACTCAGGCCAGATGTGTGAGCTGAGCCCACCCACAACCCAGGGTGTGCCCCCTGTGCAAGGGGGACGCATTTGGGTCATTGGGTGCATGTGACAGTCAGGGATGTTGAGACCAACAAGAAAAGGCCATCAGTGGCTCTTTGCCCTTGAGAAGATGGAAAGGTGGAACGAGCCATCCTGCAAACCGCCTAATGCGGGGATGCCCAGAACTGCCCCTCACCAGAGCACCCCCACACCAGGCTGAAAGTCTGCATTCAACATGGACTGGCAGAGGTGAGATCAGTCTGCATGCCCAAAAGGGGGTTTACAAGAAAGTCGGAGAGGGACTTGGGACAAGAGATGGAGGGACAGGACAAGGGGGAATGGCTTCCCACTGCTAGAGGGCAGGGATGGATGGGATATTGGGAAGGAATATGCGAAGGTGGGGAGGCCCTGGCACAGGTTGCCAAGAGAAGCTGTGACTGCCCCATCCCTGGCAGTGTTCAAGGCCAGGTTGGATGGGGCTTGGAGCACCCCGGGATAGCGGAAGGTGTCCCTGCCCACGGCAGGAGGTTGGAATCCGTGGTGTCTTGTATGTGGGCTCCATCTCCTGGCTGCTCTGCAAACCCCACTGCCACCGCCCTGCTGCTGTGCAGGCACTGCTACCGACACCACCTCTGCTCCCTCCCAGACACCTCTCCATGCAGCAAGTCCTTTTCCTAAAGAGCTGTGAAATCACATCCCAATTGCCAGGGGCTTCCCCAAGATGTGCTCCTGTCACAAACCACAGAACAACAGACTCATTTAGGTCAGAAAACCGCTCCAAGATCATCGAGTCCAACTGCTACCCCAGCACTGCCAGGACCACTGCTAAGCCACGCCCCCAAGTGCCACATCCACAGGGCTTTTAAATCCCCCGCAGGCACGGAGACCACTGCCTGGCACAGGCTGCCAGCCTGTGGACAACCCTTTCCAGGAAGGAATCTCCTGGCCCAGCCTCAGGCCGTTCCATCTCCTCCTGTCCCCGTTCCCTGGGAGCAGAGCCCGACCCCCTGGGTGTCTCCTCCTGGCAGGGAGCTGTGCAGAGCCACAAGGGCCCCCCTGAGCCTTCTTTTCTCCAGGCTGAGCCCCTTCCCAGCTCCCTCCGAAATTCTCCAGTCGCTTCCCAGCTCCGTTGCCTGCCCCGGCCACGCTCCAGCCCCTTCTGAGCTGTCCCAGCATTGGAGGTGCCCCAGCAGTGCCAGCGCAGAGACGAACACTGCCCCGGCCCTGCTGCTACCCCAGAGCAGGCACAACCCAGGGGCCGCTGGCCTTCTTGGCAGCTCCACATCGTCCCCTTCCGAGCTTCCTTTCGGAGCTGGACGGAATCACCCTGTATATCACTCATCAGGTTGGATCTGTAGCACCTTCCAGCTGAGCAGATCTTCAGCTCTCAAAGTGATTCGGCTTCAACCTCCCCGTGGTGAGAAGCCCCATCCGAGCCACGGGGCTCTCCTTTCCACACTGCTCAGAGGAGGCTTTGCAACTCCCCACGACAGCATCGGGAGCAGCCCAGCTTCCACAAGCTGTACCGGAGCCAGGAAAAGCTTTCTCAGCAAGGATAAATTTTGCCAGAATCAAGATCCCAGACTATTTACAAATTCAAGCCAAATTATTTTTGCCAGGCAAAAGTCCTGCAGAATCTGGGCAGAAGGATTGCTGGAGGTACTGGTGAAGCCCTGTTTTACTGGAAATGTCAGTGGTTGCACCATCCGGCCCCTGCAAACCCACAGGATACCTTCAACCCCAAGCTGTAGCCCAGTGGGACAATCTGAGGGTCCTTAAAATCCATGCACCACTGCTTAAACTTGAACCACTTCTTCCCTGCCATAGCAACAAGGCTGGCTGGTATCTGGACATGGTTCAGGGCTCTGTAGTGTCCTGATCGAGCCATTCAGCCGAGTGTGAAGCACTCAAGTAATCACTAAGGTGATGCTGGGAACAGCTCGAGCTGATAGTGCAGAACATTCACTTGAAACAGAGAAAAAAAATGAAGAACCCTTCTCTTTTTCTCTTTCATTACTCACATAAAATTGCCCTGATGTGGGCAGAGAGATGGAGAAGAGCATTCCCCCAGTTCCAGCCTCTGTGAGTCTGGGATCCCCCTGGACAGGCCTCTAAGGCAGCATCCTGGTCCATGTCTCTTACTGGGAGACATACAAGCGGGAAGGCTATGAAGACCTGAACTCTTTTTATGATTTATAGGAGCCCAAATAGTTTCATATTAGGTGAAACATTGCTGTGAAGCCTAAAGGTAAATGAAGATTTTGATTTTTAGAGTACTTTGACAAGAAAAAAAAAAAAGCAGCACAATTTCCTGTTTGGCACTTAGGAAGTAGACTAGGGCTGCAAGCAAGAAATAAGTGACTCAGGGGTGGCATAGATGAGAGAGCTGAGAGTAATGGCATTAATATAAGGAAGAACGGACTGACATGGAAAATGCATTTTCTAACAGCCAGGAGCAGCTCTCAAGAAAGGGATGAGAGACCCAGCACGGGAACTTGCAATTTCCAAAAAAATTTCCAATAAAATACCCCAGAAAACATCCCACTGAGGAAGGTCCCATCCTGCAAGCCCCCGCTGGTGGGAAGAGGGAATCCTCAGCTCCTCTGCCACCGGCTCACTCCAGTTTTTCCAATTTTCACACATTCTTCAGAGTTGCATGACTCTGAAAATGATGAGCAGTTGCAAGATTAATTGCTTTAAAAGCAAAAAAGGAACAGAAAATGCCTGAAGGCACATGAACAGATAATATGCTGTATTCATAAAGGCTTTAATAATTTATTGCCAGCAGCTATATAAAGTTATTGTCCCCTTCCCACCACTCCTCTTCAAGGACGACTCAAGGAACACGAATCAAAGGATGTCTTGCATCCTTCTAGGTGGAGTCATATTTTATTAACCACAGGAACTTGTTTTCTGGCAAGAAATTAGAAGTACTGTTATTGAGTTCAAGGCTTGTGAAAAATTCCAGATGAATACCTTGGAAATAAAAGACGGTGTTTGCCTCGGTTCTGGCTGGGGAAAGAAAACCTGCTCAGGGGAAGGAGTTAGGCATGTCCTTAAAATCAGCTATGTACTTAAGGGATTCCCTGAAATAAAGCCCAAAATGCAGCATTTCAGGACTCTCCTTCGCTAGACAGCTGCACATGCTTTGTCTCTTAGGTTACAATGTAAGGTGTGACCAAAAGTATGTATTCTATTACCATCTTCATAAACTGTTAAGATAGGAGGGGCAGTGTTCTTTATCCCCTCCATGACTGTTCCCCTATAGCTCCCTCCTGGGGATATCTTCTGCTAATGGGCCATCAGGGGGTCCCTGCACGACTCAAAATGACATCACCTCACTGTGAGATGCTCTGCCCAGGGGGAGGAACCAAGCATTCCTACCCGGATGTCAGCTGAGGTCCGGAACACCATCAGCAGCACTACCCACTGGATTCCCAGAGGGCAGGCCCTCCCGGGTCCCACCAGAGGCTCTTCTCTGACGTCTCCGAGCCTTTCCTTTCTCCTGCAGTAATTAATACCCTCATTCACACCCCCGTGGTCTCGGCAAGTCGGCAAGTGGCATAAAAACCTTGGCATTAGATATTTCATTACCAGGCAGTGCAAGATATTAACGGGGACAGTAAATAGTAAGTGTCCTCTCTGTGAAGGAAAATTAACTAATTTATGATATACTGCCTTGCTTGTTTCTACAAGAGAAGACAAAATCATGGTGCCAGCTCTCATTCAAATGCCCATTAAAAATACCACTTAAATCCTAAAGAAGGGTTTGCCTGAAGGGCTTGCATATTATAGGAAACCCTGGGTAAATAAAGACAGGCTCCTGTGTCTGTATAACAACAAGGATTTCTAAACAGCTAAAACCTGCCTGGCCGGACCTGCAGGAGAAACAAAATTCAGCATATTTCTAGAAAGGTAACACAGAATTTATAGTCTCTTCTCTTTCTCTTCATTTTACTGAGCCGTGCTACTAGTTTATCCTGCAGTCATTTAATTAGTTTGATTAACTAGTCTGATTCTGCAGCATCTCTGAAGCTTTTTCATTAAAATTGAGGTTATTCCTCTGCAGTCTTTCTTTAAACCTCCCTCTTTTTTGTCCAGATCTGTAAATTTCCTTAGTATTAACTGTGCTGGTATAGGAAGGGTAAATTTTTTTTTGTTTTGTTTTGGTTTTTTTCCCCCTCTTTTGAAAACCTCTAATGCAGGCTGCAAGCTGAATGCCCATCCAGCTGGGACATGAGGAGGATGCTAGAGCATCTCAGGGCCACTGGCCAAGATAGAAGCTCTTTGGGCCCAAGGAGGAGAAGGGATGGAGAGGGGAGAGGGGACAGGAGATAGGATGAGGTCCCCACGGCCTCCTTGCTTCTCTGGCCCCAAGCACGGCAGCAGGGATGCACCCCCTGGATGTGGCCAAGGAGCCACATCCAGAGACAGTGAAGGGGGTGGCTTTCTCTCTGTGTAGCACCTTCAGTGGCTTTTCAGAGATATAAGCATCTATATGTTATTATATTCAACCCTCTCTTGCACAGGAGACAAAAGAGCTGGTAGAGAACTTTAAGAGAAAAAAGAATTTCATTTTCATGGATTTGGGAAGGCAAAGTATTTTGCAGGATAAGACAAAGGAGGTTATTATTGCTTTTTGGCCCTTTTTTTTAACAAACAAGAATGAAAAGAGGAGATAAAACATGCAATTCCTTGGTGGAGTGAAATGATATTCTAAAAATGAGATTAAATTAAATTTCATGGCACGCATTAAATGAAACAAAATGAAATTAAATTAAATTTCATGGAATGAAATGAAATGCTGCAAGTGGCAGATTTTTTGTTAACTTCCTTCAAAATATTTAGAACTCTCAGTAGCTGATTTGCTGATATTAACACCTGCAATGCTACTTCTCTGAAAAAATTAATCAATCTTATGCCACACAGAATTAAATGTCTCTTGAATTATTTATGACCTGACGAACTATTTTCTTAACCGCTACTCACTCTCAAGGGTCCAGATTCACAACTTGCATTACGTTGGCAACTCCGGCGGACGTGCGGACACCTTGCGGTTGTGCACCTGTGGTTATAGAGAGCGTCTGGTAAGTCAAATCCTTGTAAATCTCTGTGGCATTCGCTCATATAACTAAACGCATTAACGGACATTACATTGTGACATCAGCTGTGGTATTGCTCATTTAAAACAATTAAGTATTTCACTACCAAATAAAGCTTTCCTTTCTCTTCTGTCTCTACTTTCAGGAGTTTTCAATAAGTATTCGTAGTTATTTCTGTAAACTGAAACTTATTCTAAAATATGAGGGAAAAAAAATCAGCGCATTATCAAAGCACCTAAACACTTATGTGACGCAAATCAGGGGCTCATTTCAAAAGCTGTCTAAGGAAAACTTTAATTGAATTGTTGGAAGCCTCAGAATTAGTTAAACTTGTTCCTGTAACGAGTGGGTACCTGTTTTCGCCGTTCCGCCGCTCGGGCGAGAGGGCTCCGGGGCTTCGGGGGCGGCTCGGGGCTGAGGGAGGGCTCCGGGGCTCGGGGCTCAGGGCTCGGCTCCCGGGCTCGCTGTGGGGTACTCGGCGCCCCTGCCGTGCCGGGCTGGCCGGTACTTCCCCCCTCCCCCGAGGAGCCATCAGCCCGGCGGCTCCGCCTGAGGAGGGGACACGGAGACCCTCGAGCAGGGCTGGGGTTCCACAGGAGCGGGTAGCCGAGGGGCGGGGCTGGCCGTGTCAGGGTCGGCACGAGAAGCGCCGGAAGCGCTTCCCCGGCCGGCCTGTCCGTGCGCAGCTCTGGCTTTTGTGGTGTTTGCTGCTGATGCCCCGCGCAGAGAGACAAAGTTTGGCACAAACACCTGTCTGGAGGTGTGAGGTGAGCTGACCGTGGGGCTGGCATGAGTGGGCAAAGGCAGCCTTTTGCTGCTTCTTGACCTCTTTTCAGGCAAAACCGGGAAGGAGATCCTGTGCGGTGCTTAAGGAGCATGATTTTGGGGCCGAGTCACTCCCAGAGATGCGTCTGGTTGAACAAGCTGCATCACAGCAACGTTCAAAGGGTCATAAATGCTGGAATTCGGATCTTTACATTTGTTCCACCGACACAGAACAACTGAACTTCAGGACTCCCTCTTAATTCTTCTAAGGTGCTCGGATGATTAGAGGCGCAGGAAACGCCAAATCCCAAAGCAATTACGTTTGTAACGTTAAGTGCAACATCTTTAAAACCGAGTCCTCAGTGCGGGGTTTTCACGTCAGTGCACGTGGTCTGGAGCCCTTGTGTCCCAAAAGCCAAAAGAAACCTGCCAAAAGCAGGCCTTCATTGTGTATCCGGGATTTCAATTTGCCATTGGATTTCTCCCTCCAATTTTCCCTTAGGTTCTTGTTCCAAAGGATCTGACCCCAGAGCCATACAGGATGGCTGTTGCCTTGATAAATGTAAATGAAATTTGCTGAGTCTGTCAGGAGAGTAAAAACTTCCTGGGGTTTGTTCGGTGTCGTGCCACTTGTCTGTTCCGCAATCTGTGTCGTTCGGGTGTCTCGTGTCAGGTGTCTTTCGCCTTAGTCCTTCGAGGAGCTTAACAGAAACCGAGGCGTCCACCTTTGCATCTCGGATCTCTGCGTTCCCCGGCCCGGCGCCGATTCCGTCAAAGCTTTGACCGGGGATCTCGGACGGGCATCAGAATCTCATCTCTCTTTTGCGGCATCCAGTCAGATGTCTTTTAAGGTCTTGTTCTGAGCTGTTCTTGACAGCTGTGCACCTAGCAGCGTCGCTCCGGGAGAAATCCCGCGCCGTTCGGAACGGGAGGCAGAAGGTCACTCCGGGCCGTAGGCCCCCGGACACGAACGCCGGCCCTTTTCCCCGTAAAACCAAACTCACCCCCGCTGCGTGTCGACGTCTGGTCACAGGAGGAGCGTGGTACTCCACGGGCGGCAAGAGTTCTCGATGCTGGCAGCTGAGGTCCGTGCGAAATCGTTCGCCGTCCGCAATTTTGGAGGCAGAATCCGGTTTTGGCCACGGGCACACAGAGAG
>WBNO01032040.1:8935-119205 GCA_013400575.1 Peucedramus taeniatus | reverse complement strand
ATATGAGTATATATAGTCTCAGTTGCTAATAGCTGTATTTACAGCTTTCATACTCCACTTAAATTCTAAAATGAACAGGGAAATTTTTCTGTACTGCTGTGCATGTGCAAATTTAGGGCTTTTTTGGGGGGGGGGGGGCTGGCGGTTTCCTGGGTTTTTTTGTTGGGGGGTTTGGGGTTTATTTTAGAGAAGGCCTCTGCTTCATGTGACATTTGGCCAGACAATTTTTGACTCTGAATAATCTGGTATAAATTGATATACATCTAAAATGTAGCAGGATGTTTTCCCTGGCTAAATCAGGATGTTTGCTGGCTTTTTACAGGTTATGTAACTTTTCCTTATTTTCTACACTTAAAAAAGAAAAGCACGTTCAGATATTGCAAATTTTAATTCACCTGTACATAGTTCTTTAAGATCAAAACCCACAAAAAGTTGTAGAAATATAAATGCAGCAGGTAGCAAAATAAACCTCCATTGAAAACTTGGCCTTTGCTTATGCTATATAGTGGTGGATACTGAAAGTGTTCTAACACAAAAGCTGTGTTTCAATGGGGATCAAAAATAGCTTTTTGATACAGATTCAGAAGACCTACATAAATGTAATCTAGATTGCTGTGCTTAATGTTTTCTTTTTAGATAAAAATCCCTGAGCACCTGAACTGTAGAAAATAGAAGGCAGAGGGGGTCAGATGATGAGTGGTGTCCCTCAGGGACATCTTGGGCCTGGTGCTCTTTGATACCTTGATCAGTGACACAGGCAGTGGGATCAAGTGCACCCTCTGCAAGTTTGCAGATGACACAAAGCTGAGCTGTGCAATTGGCCCAGCAGAAGGATGGGATGCTGTCCAGAGGGACCTGGACAAACTTGAGGATCTCATAAAGTTCAACAAGTCCAAGTGCAAAGTAGTGCACATGGGTTGAGGCAGTTCCAGAGATGAGCACAGTCTGGGAAAACTCATTGAAAGCAGCCATGGTGAGAAGGACTTGGGGCTACTGGTGGGTGAAAAATTGGATGTGAGCCAGCAATGTACACTTACAGCCCAGAAACCCAACCATATCCTGGGCTACATCAAAAGTAGTCTGGCCACCAAGGGAAGTGATTCCCCCATTTCACTCTGGTGAGATCCCACCTGTAGTGCTGCATCCAGCTCTGGTGTCCTCAACACAAGAAGGGCATGGATCTGTTAGAGTGGGTTCAGAGAAGAGGAAAAAAAGATGAACAGAGGGCTGGAGCACTTCTCCAATGAAGGCAGTTTGAGAGAGTCGGGATTGTTCAGCCTGGAGAAGGGAAGACACTGGGGAGACCTTCAGGGAGCCTTCCAGTGCATAAAAAGGGCTTGTAAAAAACAGGGAGAGTGACTTTTTACGTAGGCAGATAGTGATAAAACCAGGGGAATGGTTTTAAACTAAAAGAGGGAAGGTTTAGATTAGATATTAGGAAGAAATTATTCACTGTGAGGATGGTGAGGTACAGAAACAGGTAGCCCAGAGAAGCTCTGGATGCCCCATGGCAGGGGGTTTAGAATTAGATGTTCTTTTAACTCCCTTCCAACCCAAACCAATCTATGATTCTATGGTATGGATCACCTGTGTCTGTGCCACTGGACGTCTCCCATCTTGGAAGAATCACAGCTTTTGGTGTAGAGAAGTTTCTTATTTTAGTATGTGAAATGTGTTCTCTAGAAGAACTAGGAAAATTGTGCAGATGAAGAGAATATAAATTTTTCATTAACTTTGAAGCAGCTGGTCCCAGATGCTCTTTAGGGAATATCTTCTTTTTAATACACTGAACTGCAGCCTAAGACTCAAAAACTCTGTTAAATTAATCTTAGTTTACAGTACTGAATCCAGAAATATTCCTTTTGGGAACAAAATCTGAGTATCACATTTATGGGTTTGGGTGTGGCAGAATTGTCAGTGACTAGTATTTTGAACTGCATTCAGTCTTCAAAGCTGAAAGACACAGTCCTTAAGGAGTGAATTTATTCCTACATGTGAAAATGCCTATAAAACATATAGATTGAAGTGTGTAATCTGAGTTTAGTTAATGTTATTGAACTATGGCAAGAAATCTTACTAAAACATTGAAAAATGCTTAAGAATAAATAGGTCTCAGCAATCTCTTAATTTAAAAAAAAAAAAAATTTCACTGGCATATTTCAAATAGTATGAAATAACTTGCTTTAAAAAGATAGCTTGATATAGCAAAAAAGCCCAAAGAGAATTCCAGATATTCTTATCTTTTAAGAAAGAGTAAAAACTCAGTGGGATAAAAATTACAAAACCTGAGTTGAGATATAGCTAATGTCTGGATAAAAAGGTACAATGAAATATTGCTCTGTAGATACTAGTATGTCCTTTGAGACATACTAATTTATCTGCATTTCTGCTCTTCTCTTTTGCCCTAATATTCCTCCTCCATTAGTATTCAGAGCTGAGTTATTCCAGCTTCACTGTAAAAATTTATTTTGAAGAGTAAAGTAGTCTGTGCTGGCCCCCTTCAGGATACAGTTTCTCTTCCATGCTGGTTGGACGGCAGGAATTGGGAATGAGGTTAAGGCAGAAAAAAAACCTGAACTGAACCTTAACTTTTCTAGTGAAAGTCAATGTTGCAATCCCCTGCACACAGCACATCAGGAAATTGGAAAAACACAGGATCCTACATTAAAGTACTTTTGGCATTTCTGGTATGTTCAGTGTCCTCTTTTCTTCCTCAAGGAATCAGGGTAAGTGAGTATTGCCTCCTGATGCTTTACAGCTATTAGTCAGGACATCACTGGGCTCTATTTTAGAGCATGAGAAATGGTACTGGACAGAATTAACTCTAGTGCAGTTAATACATTTATTAATTTTTTTTTTAAGATTAAATTTACAACTTAATTGTAGGACCTTTTAATGAGATCTCTGAGCTGGCATCATTACTGACATAGAGACAAATTGTGTTTCTAATTCTGTAAAATAGTTTAATGACTCTCATGTGCAAAGTTGGCTTGTGCACATGTGTTGGAAAGTCTTCAGCCCTGGCTGATTGCCATGTTCATTCATTCTGGATGTAATTAACATGACTCATCAACATTTCCTGATTGTGAATCTCTTCTTCAAATTAGGCTTCTTGTGCTGAAATCCCAGCACCAACTTCTAAAGCAAATCAAAAAGGAGATTTTTTAACTGCTTCAATTCACAGGTTACAAAATATTCACCAGAGGAGGCTCACCTGGAACTTCCATGCTGTGGCAAACCAGATGGAGAGAAACATTACAAAGGGAGGCTAAAGAACTGAGCTTGGTTTCTTGTAGAAGAACATCAATATTGATGCAAAGGATTTTACTGTTAGTTATTACAACATACACATACATGCATGATGTCATTACAAACCTGCCAGGTTCTGTAAGTTTTTTTCAATATCTGTAGTTTATAAACACAATTTACCTAATAACATGCAGCTTTTTGCTGTATACAGAGCTCCCATGCATCCACACTGGACCTTCTGATTAAGTCTTCTGATGAAGTCATCACAGTCTTGTCTACTTACACTTCCATTCCATTTAAAATTTTCATTAGTACTGCCAGCTGGATTATAAAAGTTACAGTAATGATTTTCTATAGAATTGAAATAGATTTTTCAGAGATCAGTATTTTTCTAGAATTAATATTAATAATAACAACAATTTTTATTTAAAAACTAATTCCAATGTTGCAGTTCTGTAGGAAAGAGTAATCATTAATTATTCAATCCAAAGCAATATATTGCTAAAACTACTGGTAAAGTTTTAATTAAAGACTATACCTGCATAATCTTATGAAAATTTGAAGAAAAATATATTTACTTCTTGGCTCTTTCAGCTTCAGAATTGTTGCATAAATTTAAATTGTAGCTAACAGGGGAATGTATTATGGGTAATTCTGAGATTTAAATTGATCAGAAGTTTGTTTAGGGAAATGTGATTTTTTATTCTTAGTTTTAAATACAGTTAAAGTTCAAAGTAGTTTATACAACCGAAATTAAACAATTATACATTACAAGCTTTGAGGAAAGGTGAATGTAAAGGTCTTTAACTTCTCACTCTTTATTGACAGCATTAGTGGATCTGGGATAGACTTGCATCTTTGCAAGATCACGCCTGTCATAGTTTACCTTCATGACAGTATTCCAAATAATCCTATGAAAATGTACAGTAGAGAATTTAGCTGTTGATTCAAATGAATTACCCTTTTTGAGTGTTACTTATTAGGAGTTTTTATAAAGGTGTAATAAATTTAACTTCTAGCAAGCTGAAAGGAAATAGCCCTAGGGGATATCAACAGAGAGTGCAGGAGACTACTTTGATTGCAGGCTGGAAAGGAAGTGACTCAGGATACTTTGAAGAAAATGAAGTGTACAAATGAGAAAAGGCTCATGTGTAACGAGAGTGACTTTCTTAAACATTTGATCTCTAAATGCTTTTTCTCTGTAGTAGTTTTTCCCATGTATACCTTTCTAGAATATTCCATAATCTAGAAACATCTCAGAGGATGTAAATTCTTACACACAAGGGGTTCTTGTACTTAAACTAATATTAGTTCTATTAATTGAAATGAATACTTGGAATTTACTTCAAATATTTTTTATTCTTTTTCCAAACTTCTACCATATTTCCCTTCATGGGGAAGATCCTCAAGCAAGCCAGTTTCAAGGCACTGATACATGCCACTAATTTTAGGTAGAAGTGGAATATGTGACTAATTCCTGCAGCCAGTCCAAGATTTTGATGTGTTTTGGATCTCTCAAACTGTACTTTGGATTGCAGAACCAAACCAGTGTTTAAAAGTTACTTTTCATCTGCTGAGTTAGTTGGCATAAAATTTATGGAGAGTAGCACAAGGTAATAAAAACTTGCTAAAGAGGCTTCACCATGTGTTGATGATAAAATGGCTGCCTTGTATTTAGCATCCCTTAACCCAGATATTTCAGTTCTTTATTTACAGAATTGGGGTTCTGGGTATGAGGGGTGAGCATCCAAAGATAGAGAACAAGTAAAGATTTTCTAACATCAAGAGAAAACTGTAGTCTTTAGACAAGGATAACTAATAGGCAGCATGTGTTGCTGGTTTTGCTAAAGTTTTTCTCAGAAATTACTTCAAATGACCTATTTGGCCTGGAATTTTAACTTAACAGTTATACTTCAAATCTTAAAAAATGGTAGATAAAAATTAATCGTATTTTATCATCCTAGTAATTCTTATTTTGATTAGCTAAACACCAAACACCTACCCAGCAGGAGCTATGTCTTTTTTTTTCATTTGACTGAAAATGTGCAGTTCTTAAAGTGCCTCATTAATTCTGTAGGCACTCATATTTCTGTCTGGATGTCCACAGCAGTCTGTATTTCAGCAAGGTGGACGTAGATAGGTTCCAGCTCAGCCCCTTTGGGATTCTTGTATGAGTCATCTCTGCTTTCCTTTCTACTTCCTCAGAGTAGGCCCAGCATATCAATAAATAAATGAGCTTTTCAGAAAACAACTAGCCAACTGCTTTCCTTGAAATGAATAATTGGAAGAAGAGGATGTAGGGGGGATGCTTTTTGCGAGATTGCTGTTTACTCATTCAGGAAGTGGAAAAGTTGTGATTTATCACAGCCTAACCAGCTAAAATCACAGGAATGGAGTAGGTTTGTGGTTGGAAGGGACCTCTTTAGGTCGTCTTGTCCAGCTTCTACTCAAGCAGGGTCATCTAAAACCACTTGCCCAGGATCATGTCCTATTGGACCAGCTGTAATAGATACCATATACCCAGGGGAGCTGGATGTTTGTTTTTGACTGCTTGAAATCTCTGGCAGTCCAGCTCCTACAAATAATGGTCCCAACACAGGCTCAGACCTGGGTCAAACACAGTGTTATATATCACCCTCCAAAATAACTATCATTTTCACTTGATTTCTAATTTAGATGGTCCACACAAGCTGCTAGTGGTCTCATTGGTCACATCACCCCAGGCCAACAGTTTTGATTCTCTCTGTGTCTGAAGCCAATAATCTCTTGTTATTAGGGTTGCTATCATCCTAACCGTTTTACACAAATATTAATTAAGTTTATTCAAGCTGCTTCATTTCCTTTCTGTGCATACCTAAACCCTCAGAGGCTGGGCTGAGGTAGTCCAGAGGTTTTGGGTTCTCTGTTCTTGGTTATGTCAGTGAATAAAAGGATCATCTAATGAGTTAGAAATGATCTGACATAATCTACATCTCACTTATCTGCGTGGTGCTTTCAGACAGGTTTTGCTCCTGAATAAACAACTGAAAGTCCCAGGGAGAAATGCTCTAGAAGTATCTTTTTTTTTTCAGCTGAGTGTTGCTATGGATGACCTTTCTGAAGTAAAAATATTTAAACATCAGATTTTGTAGATTAATTAGCAAGGACCAAATAAATAACAAGGCATCCCTATGGAGAGCAAACTGAGAAATTTTCTACAGTGATGTGCTTAATGACAGTATGTTTTCAACAATAAATTCTGGGGTTTGTGGCTTTGAGGATTGGCAATTTTTTTACATTTCATATAACCTCATTGTCTATTCCAACATACTCATTTTTATTTAGAATTTCATGTTTATCCCTGCTTTTGTTAATACATTATCTTCTGAACATCAGATGTGTTGACTGATCTTTTTCAGCCAAGCATTGTGTGATAAAATGTGAGTTCATATTTGAGTACTAAAGAATTATCTATACTGTATCTGTTAAGTAACATTTAATTCCATCCAAAACAACGCTGTTTCAAGTGCTGAAGAGTGGAAAAAAACTGAATCAGGGAAGCTGACTGTGCCAAGAATTCAAGTGATTTTTTTCAGTTAGCTTTTCCAGTTTAAAACACATTTTCTACATTTTCACAGGTTTTAACCTCTTACTTGTCTTTACAGTGGTGAGTACCCCAGACCTGGACACAATACACCAGAGTCTGAGCACAGGGATAGAATGATCTCCCTTGCCTTCTGGCCTTCTTCTTTCTTTTTGTAAAGACCAGCATACATTTCTGGGCTATAAGCCATCCAATTTCCAGCTTTTTGTCTACCAGTATCCCCAAGCACTTCTCCACAAATCTGCTGGTAAAAAATTCACTACCCAGTCTGCATTGACATCTGGCATTACTTTGACCCAGGTGCAAGACCTTGTCTCTTCCCTCAAGCATATAGCATATTCCCTAAGGAAACAAGTGATTCTTATTTTCTTTCTATGTTAAGTTTCCTTGAAAAAAAATTGAAATAACATTGGGAATTCATCACAATTTCAGATATACACCTCTCATAAAAGCACCTGATCTTTAATTCACTGTTTGATTTCTCTCAGGACACAATTCTTAATATATGTAATTAAAACAGACAGTAAACTACAATTCCTATGTAATGAAGTACTTGAGCATAGCAGTCAACTAAGAAAGAACTGAGGTGAGTATCTTTAATAACTTTTAAACCAAATTTAGTGATAAGCATTTCAATTAGCAACTGATTTCCTGTATGCCAATAAGTGTATGTCAGGATTATTCTTTTTAATCAGTATCAGCTGAGACCATTACAGACTATTCCTTATTGTCCAAATTGCCACTTATGTTAGGAGTCAAAATACTCTTAAAGAGAAGCCTCTTAACATAAACTACTCTTCTTCATTACCAGATGTCAGTAGTCATACTACATTACTTCATTTTTCTCCAGATTTTAACACTTTAGCCAAACAAGGAAGTTTCACATAAAAATACGTATTTGTCAGGTTGCCATAGAAAATGTTCTCTGTTTTACCTACAGCAATCTGAGTATTTCTTAATGTTTTGCAGATATTTTTGAAAATCTAAGGGTTAATAAACTGCACTAAAATTTTGTACTTTGAAGTCAATTGGGATTTGATGGAAGAGGGCTTTCAATCTGAAGTAAAAATAAAAATAAATGTTAATGAAATGATGTTTTTTTCTGTGTGGTGGTGAGGGAGTACATGTCAGGCTTGCAAAATAAAGTCCAATTCCCTATCCAGAAGCACAGCTCAAGTCAGAATGGATGTGATTCACAGCTGGATGAGAAAACCTTCTTTTCCTGTCTTACCGCATAACACATCTGTTCTTGTTTCAGCTGTGAAGTCACAGCTGTCCCCAGAGCTGGGGAGTGGGTAATCGAGCTGTATGACTCAAAGTCTCCCCCTTCATTCAGTCTTGTGGTGCTGAGCACACACTGGCACTTTCCACCCTAATTCATCTTCTTCAGTATTGGCAGGTTTCTAATGTAATAAACTGTCCCCAGTCACTCTGTGATTTTGCTCCCCTCCTCCTCTTTTTCTGTTCTTCATATTTCCATGGACTAGCCCCAGATTCTTAGTTCCTTTTCTTCTTTGTTTGGCTCTGGCAGGTGAGAAGCCAGGGACGGAGCAAGATGAAGTTAAGCTGCAGATTGCCAGCAAGCAGATTGTGCAGACTGCTATCCTCCGAGCAGTGCAACAAGTTTCCCAGGAGAGCCAGCAAAAGGAGAAGCGAACAAACACCGGTACAAGCCTCCAACTAGAAAGAGGAAAACTAACCAAGAAGCATGAAAAGAAGTAAAGGAGCAGATTGGGGCTTTTCAGCTCTGGTCTGCAAGTGTTTTCAGCCTTCTCTTTAGTATCAGCTGTATTGCTAGTGCAATGCTACTGCTGTAAAGCAAACCAAAGTATTATCACACCTAGACATAGGGTAAAACTGCAATAGTCCTCATCTGAGAAATATTAAGTGCATTAGATGAATGACTCCATATTTATGCAGTGCCTCTTAACAGAAACAGTAACCATAGCTGTAAAAGTAGTTTCAAGCACAAGCTCTTATGATATGAGCTTATTCTCAAAAGCTTGTTGCCAGTGCACTTTCATGCTAAGTTCTGCGTGTAACATTTACGTCAGTTCAGCTGGACGGACTCTTCTCTGCGTTACTGGGTTCACTGAAGCTGTCTTCGCTGAAGAAATTGTTTATTGTCAGGTGTAGCAGATTGTTTTCAGGCTCCCTTGAAGTACGGGTTTGTATTTTGCTTTGATTAGACATGAACTATGTGAAATGGCAGTATAAAATGGATATGGTAAGTTCTGTGAACCAGTTTATTTTTTCATCTTAGGGGAAAAAAAAAAGCAATCCAGTATGACTGCAGTGACTGTGATCTATGACTATGATCATATACCTATGATCTATGTCTTTTTTTACAATAAGTTAAATACTGAAGACTTAGTCTACTTATTGAAATACTTCTATACTTCTGCATAAAAATCACTTGTGCCTCAACTATTTCTTTTCATTTTCTTGATATTGAAAGAAAAGGAACTGATGTGAAGATAAGGAGTTGGCCAGCATTTGCTCCAGTTTTGCAACTTTGCTGGGTCTTGATTTACAGAAAGTGAAGACTGAAGTGTCTTTAAAAAAAAGGGTGTTGAATATATTAATATCTTTTACGATGAAAATATACAGTATCTGAATTCTGTCATGGTAGGTATTTCTCACCTGCTGGGTGTAAAGTGACTTTAGATATTTGCAGTTTTCACATAGATTCAACTTAAATAGCACTGCGTGAAGCTGGTAATACAGAGCTTATCCTTTCAACTGCTCTATATAGCTGAAGAAATCCATGATGTTTCTGAAAATACAAATTAAATAAATGTACCCTTCACTTTTATTGCTCCCTTTGTATAATGATGATTGCACTATTATACATCTGAAATGAATAACAGTATATTTAATTCTAGAAATGGCTTGTAGCTGTGCTTCAAATGAATTCCTGTAGTAATACACCTGGAAATACAAAGAAGAAGATGCCCTGCAAAACTTTCTTAATGGCTTTTCTGCTCAGCTAGATGATCCTCAAAGAGACTGTGGCTTAAATAATTGGCTATTACTGTGTCGTGTTGCTTGTGTTAAACAATTTTGGGATTCCTTCTCCTGGACAGAGGCTTAGTCATGAATAACCACATACTGTAATATTAAGTCTTTGTAATCTGCTTGGTTTCTTTTTTCTATTTTTTTAAAATTTAACAGCACTGACTCATACAAGATACTGATTTAGCTCAATCTTCTTTCACTTAAAAATGCAAAGGGGAATTCAACATGATTGAAAGTGTTCCGAATCATCTGGTAATGAAAACTGACCTGGATTGCAAGTACACAGGTGGCTCATTTCTGTAGACACTGGATGAATTTTTAGTCAAGCAAACTTTGGAGGGTGAAAGTAGTTGGGTCTTGAGGCCTGTATGTGTTTTTGTAATAGTAATTTATTTACCATTAGCTTTTCCACCAGTTCACCTTTGTTTGGGAGGTAACTCTTTTCTAAGCAGTCTTTGCATTTTTGCTCTCTGAGACCCTAAGAAAACTGATTATGAATAAAGGCTCAGTTCTGAGGCTGATGAGCAGCCAAGCCTGGTGGATGAGTGGAAGCAAACCTGTTGGAGAGACTCTGTGGTGCAAAACAGTGTTTGCCATGGATCCACTTACAATGCTTCAGGAGGGAGACATATGGAACATCTCCACTTCTTAGAAATTATTTTATTTTTTTAGTGCTTTTTGTCCCCAGACATTTGAAATATGTTTGGATTTGGGTTTTTTTTGTTACAGTTGGATGTTTTTTTGTTGTTGTTGTTAGTTTTGGGGTTTTTTTGTTTTCTTTTTTGTTACTGATAATTATGTTAATAACCTTCATATAGTTTTATAGTTTTGAAACGGTGTCTTTGTATGCCTTTTTTTTTTTTTAATTTAATCATTTTGGCAAAAGAAGAATTTAAAAAACAGTGAACCTGGGCTTTTGCAACTGCTTCACATGAGCTTATTCCACTCCTCTTCCCACTGTGTTCTTCCACAATATCCCTTTACTGTCCCTTTGCTACTGTCCTAGTCCTATTAGGCACACTACTTATCACTCAACTGTTTAATAGTCATGTCCATCATTGTCAGAATACCAATGCCATCAGAAGTCTAATATCTTGGAAAATCAAAAACGGCTGGAAGCCTTGGCTTGTTATATGCTTACTAGACTATCTCATGAAGCAAATTGTGCTCATGAGGTTTGTAGTAATGAATGCATTATTCAGCACAAAAAATACATATCTTAGAAATACAAGGCAATCAAAAAGGTATCTATAAGTATTTAAAACAAACTCACCACTTATTAGCACTTATAGTGGTAAGTAAAATGTTGTACAAATATGTGAAATTATATTTATCACAACTCCAGAATAACAGAAGAATCATGTGTGTGTGGCTATCCTGCATTATGCTTGCTATGTTGTCATTCAGGTTGACTATAACAATTTTATTACCATATTGCACTCTTTTTTGTAAGGTTAATAAAGCAGCAATGCCTAAGTGGAGATTCACATGGCCACAGCAGGATGTTGTAACAGATTACTAAATGCCACTGTACATGAAGTTTTTGGTCCTGTGTGGTTACACTGGAAATCTCTGCTCTAAAATAAATAAAACCAACAACTGTGACTTGGAAACAGCCATATTAATTTTATCATTTCAAAAAAATAAAAAAGCATTCTGTGATAATATTATGAGTTGGAGATTCTTGGATGTTTATTCAATAGCAGACAATCACCTAGAAGTCTTACTGTCTCTACTCAAGTCATGTATGATTATTTTGTTCTGGTGACATTTTTTAAGTGTCTCAGATTATAGTATGTCTACAATGGGAAGCTTATAAAATTGCTATGTAACTATTCTTAATATGATTACCATGAAATATGCTGCAGTTGTTTTTAAATGTGTGTCTATGTCAAATACACAAATAATGTGTCATTACTGAAGGCTGTTCTTAAAAAAAAAAGTTTAATTTCAATTAGTGAAAAATATAAAAGGAAGTAAAATGAATTCTTGAAAGAATATGGGATTCACCCATTCCCTTGCTTATCCACTCAGGTCTGACAAGAAATTAGGTTAATGAAACTCTGACTCTTGACACAAAGTAATTTTTCACAATGGGTTCCTGCAACACAGGGATCAGGTTGCCGAAACAGTTTGTGAGAGTGGGGGAGAGAACTTGAGCTACTGGTAAATGTCTTCTTCACTGCTTCAGTAAGAAGTGAGCAGCAGTACTGATGGAACCTAGTTTCTGATAAATGGGTTTTCTCTTCATTAGGTTTTGGTGCCTCGTGGTATGGTCTGGCAGAATCTTTTTCCCTATTTTGGGTAATATGTTTTTAGATTGTGATGTATCCTACTGTTCAAAACAAGTACAAGTAAGATCTCTATTCTTTGCTTCCAGAACTTCATTCACAACACCAGGTGGACATGTATGAACTTTTTTTTTTAAAGATCATTTTCCCTGGATTTAGTCAACATGCCCAGTGATTTCTTTAATCCCTAAGACTGAATGGGTAAGCACATATATTATCTGTGTGCTCAGAGAACACCAAGAAATTGATACATATTTTAAATTCATTTGCTTCTAAGCTGTTCTTGTCTGCCTGGCAGATTTTCTTTGTTTAATTAACATAAGCAGCTTTTCTTTTCTCATCACTTTTCCTCCAGTGACTTGCTACTTGAATTTTGTTATACAAGCTTGCTAGTTTTAACATTAAAACAACAATAGTTCACATTTATGTTTGAGTTTCATTAGAACCCCTGTGGCGTTACATGTTCCATTTTGGTGCGGTTTTCGTCTTTTCTTTCACTAAAGATGAGGAACAATAAATGATGTTCTAAAGAAAAGGGAGTTTTTGTGGGAGTTGTAGTTGTCTTGGCATTTTTGTGGCTGGCTTTTTTCTCCTTCAGTTGCCTCTAGCAGAAGACCACATGGGGCAAATCCTCATGAATCATTCACATGCACTGTGACCGTAGCTCAATGTAGAGCTTGCACAGAAAGCGAGAAAATTAACTCTTACCTAAGCTGGAAACTGAACCCAGCTATTCTAAGCTGATTCTAAAATGTTAGAGTAAGACACTCCTGATGATAGCTTTAAGGAAAATATTCCATGTGTACTTTGAGAATTGAATCCCATTTAGAAACACCAGCTAGTGAAGACTGTAATTGCTTGCTTCGTGATATGAGGAGGAAAATTACTACTACTGTATTGTTCTGAAGATTTAAATGGTACCCCCTTGTGTCTGTGGAAGATTTTGAATTTGGCGAGGTGACTCATTTGCTCCTGCCCTGTGGAGAGAGTTAGCTGCTCTTCTGTGTGCACGTGCATCCCAGAAGGTTTAGTTCCTGTCTTCAGTTGCTACAGTAGATGCCCTTGCCTTGTACTTGCTTAGTAAACATAACTCCTACTAATGCTGTTCCCCCTCATTTCTTTCCCATGAAGCAGCTCATTCTAAAAATCCTCAGTTATAAGACGAACTGTAGAAGTCGTCTGCTTCCAGAAATGGGAAAGTGAATATAAGAAATCTTCTTTGCCTCATTGGTGGGATATTGACCCTTTCCCACAGCTCCCTGTATGTGTTTATTTCCAAGGAGGACAACTCTGTTAGCCAATGCTTCCTTGCTGGAGGAACCACTGGCTGATGGTTTGCCCATAAAATTTACCCAAGTGATCTTCAATATTTCCTTCCAAGGAAAAACTGCTCCAGGAACAGAGTTTGCCCTGACTTGTCACAGTTTATTAGACCCAACTGACTTCAGCTGATGACATACATGCAGACATTCAGGTCTAATATCTACATTGCTGAGGATCCAATAATTTTCTTGGTACTCCACCAGCTGAAAAAGTTTATATATGTTCATAAAGTAGAACTTAAAGTAAAACTTTTCAGATCTTGTAATTCTTCCCATCATATTTCCCAGAATCACAGATACTTTTATACAACTAATTTGTTTTACTGAGCATTAAACTTGCTTAATCTATAGGCAGGAATAGGGAGTCTTGTTGTCCTCCTCTGTTTTGATCACTGAGACCTGCAGGGAGTGTCAGAGCTGCACTGTTTGCGCCAATGACGCTCTCAGTGCTGAGCTGCTTTTGTGGCTCTTTTCTTTCATGTTTCTTTATTTTTATGTATTCACTTCCAGAAATCAGTCAAATCAGGAGACCCACAAAACAGAGATATCTGAGATACCAGCAGTGCAAGAACCCAGTGTGTCCCCACATCATTCTCAATTTCATAGCTTTTCATGGTCAAGAAACAACTGAACTTGGCACTTNTTCACTTCCAGAAATCAGTCAAATCAGGAGACCCACAAAACAGGGATATCTGAGATACCAGCAGTGCAAGAACCCAGTGTGTCCCCACATCATTCTCAATTTCATAGCTTTTCATGGTCAAGAAACAACTGAACTTGGCACTTATTGACATGGACTAGTTACAAAGTGATCAGTCAAAGGTTGAACTCGATAATCTTAGAGGTCTTTTCCAACCTAAAGGTCTCTGTGCTTCTGTGAAATCAGCCCCAGGTCATACCTCCTTCTGGTAACTAGCTGAAGGAACACAAGACTTGAATTCTCCATTTTTTGTCAGCACTTGAGACACTGGGATGCAACCAAGTGAAGAGCTGTTTCCATTTGGGAGGTATACAAACTCTTCCTTCTAGTTGCTAAAGGTGGCTTCAAAGATCAGTGCCTGAGTCAGGTGACAGCTTGCTCATCGCTGTGCTCAGAGGAGCTGAGTGTACGAGAAAGAAACGTCGCAAGCAAGGCTCTGAGGGATAACACTTTGCAGAAGACACTGGGTTTTCACATGATCAGGAAAGGAGTACTCCTCTGCGAGACAGAGAAGTGAAACAAGACCCTCCTTCTGGAGGACTGTATTGGTCTTTGGTTCGGTTTTGTTTAATTTAAAAAAGGGGAAAATAAAGGCCATGAGTGCCACATGTTCACTTCCTCACTACCAGGTAGGAAAGCAAACACAGTACACCAGCAAACAAGTTGTAAATTCAAGGCCACTCTTCAGGGTAAGCTACCTCAAAAATCAGCATTTTCTTCAAGGCCAAAGTGGTATCTTGACCACTGCTTTGGTAACTTGACTTGTGCCTTTAGGCTTTCCCCCTCTTGCTTATAACATAGGGAAATATTGAATTGTGTAGGGTAAAGTTAACCCCCACAGTTTGGTTATTTTGTTTGTGGGGTTTTTTTTTTTTTCCTGCTTATTTTTTTTTTAATAAGCTGTACTTTTGTCTTTCAAGGTCACTTTTTTTATCTTGTTCTGAAAAAAAAAATGCTTGGAAAAAAAAGGATTGGGTTAGTTAGTCCTGTAGTCTCTATTTTAATCTCTGTGTTCCAGTATATCTGAGGCAACATATTTTCCCTCGATTTAGGCAAAACCCTCTGGTTTTGTTGCATCTTTTGTTCTTTAACAATTTTTCCTGTGCCTGTGTTGTGTGTAGAAGTAGGATCATAAAACCACTGCCACATTAGAATTTTGAAGCTGTGAAAACTGCTGTAATATCATACATACTAAAACATTACTTCCTCAAAAAAATTCCTTACTCTTGGAAATCAGATTATACAACTCCATCTGCCCTGGTAAGAACTAGGTTAACATCTATTTTGCCTGCTGACAGGCTAGAAGACTTTTTCTTTCTTTCGTTTTTTTTCCCCACCCCTTTCAAATATCTACACTTGATGCTATTGACATGATTATTTGGAAAGCTAAACATACAGCTAGGGAGCACAGTGAAAGACTGTGGATTAGGATCCTAGCTGAGGTGAGGGGACGTGAGGGGACCTCGCATACAAAGCTGACAACACGTAAGTCCAGGATCTGCGTGTCCTGCGACGTGGAGGTACAATAATAAACAGCCCCTAAAAGATTATGATGCCTGGATACTACAGCTTTCAGAGTGCAGATGGTGGTGCTGTCAGGAAATATCAGCCCTCGCTCTCTCAACGTCTGTCACATTTCATTAGGGTGCCCAGATGACTGTTTCCTCCACTGCTGAGGCTTGACAACAGATAATAAATGAGTTCTGCTGGTAATTGCCACACTCCTTATTATTTTGTGATCACTTCATTTCACTCAAGCACCCATATCTACAGAGTCAAAAAATACTTCCACATAGGAATTTTCATGTTGTTGGTGACAACAAATGTGTCATCACGCAGAGAGATGCCAAATGCTCTGCAGAAGGCCAAAAGAAACCCATTTTCCTCTCAGTATGCCTCTCTAGATGAACAACACATCAACCTAAGGCTTCAGTGTATATTTGCAGACACCTACAGGAGACAGACAACTCTTCTTTGTTTTGTGACTGTCACTTTGGGTATTAGACTATACTGTGTCTCTCCTGCTGTCATTTTGCCTCTACCTTGGACTGAGACTCCAACACTGAAGTCACATGGAGAACAACAGGGTTATAAAGGGATGTGATGAAGCCATGGTTTTGGACAAGCTACACAGGAGCAGACCTAAAAACTCTATTTCCTACCCAGTCTTTCTGGCATTCAGTAATGAAGCAACAGGGTTGGGGGCCCTGGCCTCCTCTGTTACATTTCCTTCCTTATCAAAATATAAAAGGATACCACCAGACCACCAACACTGAAAGGAACAGGAAAAAAAGCCATAAATGGACATGGAAGACCCTTGAAAACATCAGCCCAAACTCTGAGGGGACACTAGATCTGCAGGGGTGCTCTGAGGAGACAATCTTCTTACAGATGCATCCTCCAAATCATTATTCCTTTATAACATAAATCATGGTATGTTTTGGAGTAAACGAAACAGCAGTCTCTTTTGGAAAAATAAATTACTTACCAACAGAAACTTGCCCAGGCCAGAGCAGATCCTCACTACTCAGTCGTTCTTGCCTGCTTTATGTGCGCATTATGCATGAAAAAATCCCCAAACCCCACATACAGTAACTTTGCTCTGAACCCTCTGTGATAAGTCAAATCACACCCCTATTAATTTTTTTGGATTAGAGTTAATGCATGAAAGCAGAAAACCCATGATGCGACATGAAACCCACAACTAAACTTATGGGTCAGACTGTCAGAATTGTTTTCATAGTCACCTCCACCCCAAAAGTCTTGCGCCATGCTCCTCATTGTTGGTGGTTTTCTGACCAGTTTTCTGCTTGTATTTGTGGGAGAGAGAGAGACAGGTTGCTGCCAGGTTTTGTCTTTTTTTAAAAAGTCTTTTTTTTGCTATTAAGGGGAAACCATTAACTTATCTGGAAACAAAGAAAACTTGTTCTAGCTGGAGCTGAAAGAAATCAAGGGGTGAGAGAGCAGCTGCACTTTTGTGCTCACAGTTGGTACGTGGATAGATTCAGAAGCCATTAGCAACTTCAAAACACAAAGATTTCTAGGGGTGTTTTCTGGAACATGTCAAAACAGGAGTAGCTGATAAATATTCAGTAGGCTCTACTTTTGACAGGCAACTTTCCTGGTACTATAAATGAACTTCTTAAGATCTTACTCTCTATCACCCACAGCAGTCCTAAAATCTCATATGAACAGTTTCTTGGTTTAACATATATTCTCAACTGAACCTCCTGGAGATAAATCACTGATAGGAAGAATTTTTTTTCTATAGCAAATAGGGTAAGGGATTTTTTAAGTCATCTTTTTCCACATACTAGCTCTACCTGTCTCTGTGCAAAAAAGGCAGCCTGCCAAGTTAGCCATTATGCATCACTCAGGGCAAATCAAGAAGAAAAGCCAAAGGCTCCAGCTGGGGTTTAGAAATTGTACGTGCGTATGTTTTAATTGCATTAGAGGTACATGATGTTCCTGTAAGAACAGCACCTGGAGGGACACTGGCTCTTGCTCATTCCCATTTTGAAGTCTGCAGTCTACCTGTTTCTAAAATTACCTTAGAAGAGTAATGTAAATAAATCAATAATTTGAATGAGCTATAGAATATTTCTCCTAGGAGCTGAGAAAATATTAGTCACATTTGCCTTTATTTCTGAACCCAGTTACAGCTAATGAACCCAAGCTCTTAAAAATCCTGGCAGGATTCTCACCACCTTGAAAGAAGTCTGGATTTTACCCAATTACACTTCCAACACTGGCTTCAAAGCTGCAACTGCTGCTTTCACATTGTACAAATTGCAGTCCATATCTTGGCAACAAAACTTATGCAACAGTGCACAATGAGCTCAGCTGAACCCAAGTTACCCATCTATGTGATCATCTGGGGTCAGTGATGAAGTTTTCTTTGCCTGACTTCCTGAGAAAGTGAGGTTTACATGCTCACATTAGCTGTCAGGATTTGTGCCTCCTGAAACCTTTTGTATCTGTTGGCCCATGCAATGAAACCTGACAGAAGGGTCTCGGGATGTGACACCCCTTCCTGCTCAAAGATGGAGCATCCAGGGAAAAATAGTGGGGGGAAGGCTCAATTTAGAGGGATGCTTTAAGGAAAAAGCAGTTCTTCTGAGCATGCCTGAGCTACACACTTTATATATAACTTGATTACCCTAAGGCTTATTTGTAACAGGTCTTACTTCATTTTAAGACATCTCAGTACACCTGGAGATTGGGGGTTTTCTTGAAGGTTTTGAATTCTTTACATAAATTACAGGAGCATTCTTTACTTGATACCTAGACGGCAATATTTGCTATCTAAGCAAATATTTACAAAAGGCAAATATTCTCTCCGTAGGTGCTTTCACAAAGAAAAGGAAAAATCAAAATTCACACATTTTAAAGGAGAGGAAAGGAGAGTAAATTCACATATTAAAAGGGAGAGAACAATTTGTTACTAAAATATGGGAAATCATTAACAGCATGCACTGTTCTTCATATAAACATGGTATTTCCTGCTTTTATCAGGTTTCAATAGTACTTAAAACTTTTTAAGACACACACAAATCAGAAACAGTAGCTGGAATCAATTTTTTTCTTTACTACCAAGATACACAAATGAATTACACTTCTTTCTTTTTCTTCTCCATTGCAATTATGAGTTTTAGCCACAAGATCTAGAACCAAAGAACTTGTTATTTAGTCTTTGTTGAAGCTCACTCTTCAAAGAATGCATTGCATTACAAGCTGCAGCAAATACAGATTCTGGCTGGTCTTAACATCCAGAGTAACTTCTCATATTGTAAAAGAAATAGTAGTATTATTTATTTATTCACTAAAGACTACTCTCAATCCTTTTAATATATAAAATCCAAATTGCAGCTATACATTTTTTTTACCTGGTGCACAGACAGAAATACCAGGAACATAGAAAACTTGTTAAGAACCTTTAGCTGCAAAAGCAAAAGTAACCACTCAGTGAAAATATGCCTCAGCATTTCTGAACATTTAAGCAAAACACCACCTGAGGTCTGAAACAGTTGGGAAATTATTGAAAGTTCAAACCATGGCACCATATTTTCCCATGAAAATTCTTTCCTTATATATCCAGTGATGCTGGATTTGCCATAGTTAAATTACCATAGTCATTCTCTAAATTTGTAAATATTCCCAGCTTGTATAAATATTTTAATAACTCTTAGGAATATTTTATATTTCTGTGAATTGTAGCATCAGAGGGAAATACGCTTTTGCTAAAGAAGTCTTGAATTCCTTTCTACAAAGAGATGCCAGCAATATAAGATTTTTTTTAACAGCCTACATAGCTCTGTTATTTGTGGATACTAGAAAAAAAGGCTATTTCATCCGTGTTTGCAGTCAAGTAGTCCAAAAAAGGTCAGTATCTCAGAGAGCTTTTTGGCAAAGGTTTTCAATTTAGTTTCCAATTTAGTTTTCCTTTTAAACATTGTTTTGACCTCAAAAGCACTACCTTTCCCTTGTCATTTCCATCACGGAGCCCTGCAGCTTCCTCAGCCACGCAGGCAGCACAGCACTCTGCTGTGTCGTGCTGTGCTGTATCACGGAACCCCCCTGAGATGTTTCATGCATTTTTGCATGACTGGTAGCTCTGCATGGAAATTTTAGGGAGCTCTTGTGGCAGTGCCACCCTAGACACAGCTGCTCCCATATTCAGAATTGTTTAGAAATCTTCACAGCAATCTTTCAGAGTTTTTTTACAATTTTTTTTTTTTGTTTTCTGCGCTTATTTAATTTTGTTATGTTCATTTTACTGTGAGAGTAACCAGGCACTGGCACAGGTTACCCAGAGAGATTGTGAAGTCACCATCCCAGGAGATATTAAAAAGCCATCTGGGCACAGATGTCATCCTGGGCAACTGGCTCTCCACAGACTCTCCCCCCATGCATGAGCCAGGGGAGGACCAGCCACCACCTGTCCCTGCCCAAGCAAAGCAAAGGCCAGCTCGTGGCCCAGGGAGATGCCCATGAGAGAGAGCCAGGAGAACTATCATGGCTGGTGATGGCAGATAAGGGTTTGTGTAACTCCTGTGACTGCTCCAATTTTTACATAAGCACCCAACTGCAAGGAATCAGTCAGACATAGCCACTCTGCAATTCTGATTATAAGTAACTGTTTAAGTCTTTTTCATGTAGATGATGTGACAGGTCAGTTACTGCAGTTGCTAATGTTTAGGGCTCTTATTTCAAAATCAGGTTGTCTGCCACAACAGGTCTGTATTATTCCCCTTTGGTGATGTAAAGCAGACCCCTTTTAAATCAATCAATTATAATAAGAATATTTCCCTGTGCCCTGTACTAAAGGAAATGTATTCTAACTCAATGCAAATGGGATAAAACTATTAAAAAGAGATTTCCTGGTCCAGACAAGGCTCTTGGGTTTCATTCAGTCTTATATTACAGTATTTTATGCTGAAATATAAACTTTGTTTCAGGAAATTAGTAAATTCAAAATGACAGAGTCCATAAGTAGGACTGAAGAAGGAGTAGAACTTGTTTTGGTCTGTGTCCTCCTTAGCTGTACTGACTAAACTCTTCATTTTCTAACGCTGTGTTTGTAGTCCAAAAGTGCAGGGTGTCAGGCAGTTGCCATGTGAAACACAGCATTGCATGATGCACTGGGAAATGACTAATGGGGCACTGTCTTGTGATGCTCAGTGTTTATCCATAGTCAAAACTTGTACCTCCAATGAGACTCCCATCCAGAGGGGACAAGTAACCCATGGGAAGTACAGAGGGGAGAAGATGAGAACAGAGGGGCTGGGCTCAGCCAAGAACAACTCACTCCTGTCCCTCCCAGGTCACCTCCCAGGAATGGAAACAGTCCTGTAGATGTGCACCACCAACAGCCCAAAAATGAGATAAAAGAATGGCAGAGCCAGAGCAGCCTTTCCCTCAGCATCAAGCACTCTGCCTTTGAAAAGGAATGGACACAAACAAATGAAGTGCAATGGAGGGCTGGTGTTGAGAAGCTGCTATTACAAAGCTTGAAATAAATGTTAAAATTGTTGAATTTTAAATTATTTTTAGGTAGAAAGAATTAAATGTTATTCAGTGCAATTTTAATCAAAATATAGAAAAAATGTTATTAAAATGCATGGTTTATGCTGAATGCGTTTAATAAAACAAGTGACTCAGCTGTCTGGAGGAAAAGTCTTTATATGAATTGCTGATATTCCCTGGAGGGGAAAAAAGCCTCCAACAAACAGCAGTTACAAGACAGAACTAAAGCTCTATGAAATGGGTTAAACCTCTTAATATTGGGTTTTTTCTGGCCACCATGAACCGAACCATGTGGGAAGTCTTCAAAAGTATTTGCCTAGCATGAGTATTAGGAGCTAGTAGAGAATGGGAATATTTTCATAGTGAATTTTTTTTTAAACTTAACACAAGCTAATTGCAGAAGTAACAACTCTGAGATTGAGTTACAGAGTTAGCAAAAATATTTTTGAGACATTAGTTAGTAAAGATGTAAAAAATCAAAATAGTTACGTTTTCAGCTGTAAAGTTACTACAAAAAATTTGAGAGTTCCTACTCAATGAGTGGGATGAAAATAATCAAGAACTAAACTTCAGAATGGTCCAGCATCTTGTGGATGCATGTGTGTGAATCATGGAATATCCTTAATTTCACAATAGCATTGGCTCCAATGTAAAATACATATTTTGTGTTAATGAAATTCATTCTAACACTAATGGTGAATTAAATTACCTGTGTGATAATATAACCTATTTGTCCTGCTGGTTGTAATTTTCTCTGTGTTGGTCCCTCCCTCACCACAGGATGATTTATCTCAATTTCACTGTCATCTTCTAAATGAAGTTAGCCAAGATCCTCAGTATTAAATTAGAGAGCATACAGGCTGAGCATTTGGAGGTCTAAGCTCTTTAAACAGTCTGTTCCTTTTTGGGGAAAACCTTTTTATTAAAGATTTATTTTGTCTGGCCTTTGTGAATTACCATCAGTTTGAAAGTTTTTCTAAGGTTATTCCCTGAGAAAAGAGAAGAAGTGGAATCCATCCTTGCTGCTGCAGAACTGTTTCTTGAGATATAGTTATCAGGCAACCTTTAAAGAAATTAGATTGTAGTAAGGTTTCAGACACAGCCATATTATATAATTTTTTTTCAATGTGACTGCAGTCTGGCTTATTTTAGAGCTGTTCACAATGGTACAATTAGTGTTATAAGGATGGTGAAAGGCTGCTGCTGTGTGCTGCAGAGCAAGCTGCACATGGGGGTGAAGGAAGAATAATCCCATGGAGCAGCATCTGGTTTGGCTGGCCCACTTGGCTGATGCAGCTCCAACAGAGTTCCTGCTCTTCAGCCGTGGGTGTCTTCTCTGTCTTGGCATTTTCTGAACCGTTTCCTGGGATGAAAAGAGACCTGCAAATATGGATGTAAGAGCACTGCTTCTACCCCAAGCACTTTTTTGATCTGACAATTTAGTTGCCACTGGCAGCTCATGGGCCATTTTCAGAGGCCCTCTCTTCAGTGTTTTTTAGGCAAATATTAAAAAAATATTTTCTCAAAATTTAAATTATTTTAATGCTGTATCATAGGATTAAATAATGGTTTGGGTTGGAAAGGATCTTTAAAGGCAACCTAGTACAAGCTTCCTACCATGGGCAGGGGAACTTTCCACTAGATCAGGCTGCTCAAAGCCCTATCCAACCTGGGCTTGAACATTCCCTGGGGTGGGGTGTTGTGAATGCTCCTCTGTGAGTCCCTTTGGGGGGTCCCAGCTGGCTGTGCACACACAGCTGTGGGGGAACCTCTCCCGATCTCCGAGGGGCAGGAGGGCGGCTCAGGCTCTCGCCTTGGCGGGTGAGGCAGGAACACGACTGCGGTGGAAGAAAGGAGTGGACTTTGAATGGAGGGATCAGTCCAGGTTTACTAAGGCAGAGACCTTGAGCCCAGCATGACCTCGCTTCGAAGATCACGTTTTGGCTATCAGGTATCTTCTAAGGGGGGGAGGGAACAAAGTTAGGGAGCCAATGGGGAAACATGGGGGTATGGACATTGGGAAGATTGGTCTCTGGGGAGACCAATGGGAGTAACCTGTGGGAGGATCCCTGGTTCCTGAACCAGTCACTCAATGCCCTTAACAGAAGTTTCTAGGGGAAGGGATGGGCTGCTGAGTGATGGACAGGACACCAGGGAGGGGTTGAGGGAGGAGGCAGGATGGGCAGAACCACTGACATAGGGGAGAACTGGGATAAACCAAGGTACAGAACAATTATAAAAAAGCATATAAAACACAATACAACAATGGGGCATTCACAGCTTCTCTGGGCAACCTGTTCCTGTGCCTCATCATCCTCACAGTAAAGAATTTCTTCCAAATATCTAATCCAGATCTTGCCTATTTCAGTTTAAAGACATTTGCCCTTGTTTTATAACTATATGCTCTTATCAAAAATCCTTCTCCAGCTCTTTTGTAGGCCCTTTTGGGTGCTGGAAGATGTTCTAAGGCCTTCCAAGGACTTTCTAGATCCATCTCTTCTCCAAGATGAACAACCCTAACTCTCACAGCCTGTCCTCATAGGAGAGGTGCTCCAACCCTCTGATCACCTTCATGGCCCTTCTCTGGACTGACTCCAACAGTTCCACATCTTTCCTGTGCTAGGGATGCCAAAGCTGGATGAAGAACTCCAGGTGGGCTCTCAAAAGAGTGGAATAGAAGGGCAGAATCACCTCCCTTGACCTGCTGGCGACATCTCTTTTGATGTAGCTCAGGATGTGGTTGTGTTTCTGGGTTGTGAAGGTGCATTGCTGGCTCATGTTGAGCTTCTCACCAACCAATGAGGCAATAGCTGAGGTTTTGAAAAATGTATAGCTTCTTTGAGCACAACACACACATTAATTGGTCATTAATTAGATCCCTAATTTAACCTTGTTTATAAACGGCTTTCCCTGATCTATGAATATGGGAAAATTGGGTTTTTTTCTGCTTACTCTGTGACTCTGTGTGTGTTTTTACAGTGTAGTCTGGGGTCTTGTAAACTAAACATTTTAGATTAGTTTATGTGAATATTAGATTCAAAATTTGACTGTCAAGAAAAAACAGGAAGATTTCCTGTGATTCTTTGAGTAGTTTTCCTACCTTTATTTCTGAGGTTGGTGGGGTTTTTTTTGTTTGTTTGTTTGTTTGTTTGGTTTTTTTTGTTTTTGTTTTTGTTTTTGTTTTTTGTTTTTTTGATGTTTTGGTTTTTTTTCTTTTGTTCCAGAACACTTCAATCACTCTCCCAGGCTCTAACTCAATTGTCTCTGAGTCCTGTGGAGTATCCAACTGAGAAGAGACTGGAGTGGTATGAATTGTCTCACGCCTCTTTGACAGCTGCAGTTCAGCCTCCCACATCTCTATCTCATCTTTGCCAGTCTGCCCCAACAGCCCCAGAGTGTTCTACATGCCCTTGGCTGCACCTCTGGAACATGTAATTGTCTCTTCTAGAAAATTTAGGATGGGCTGCGAAGCTGGGAGAGGTAGTAAAAGGCTTTTTAATGGAAACCAGCTACAGGTAGCAGTCCTGATCACCAGCCATGGGTTCCCTTATTTTACACAGGAAAAAAAAAAGAAATAAACCAACATCAACAGAATTATGTGGTGGGTACCCCTCAGCCCTACAGGAATATCCTTCACTTTTGTTTTTCATCTACTGTTGTCTTCACAGATCAGAAATTAGTTGGAGCCATGCTAGCTTAGAAAGCCAATGAGGAAAACACAGATTTTCAGTGGTGTTTGGTACTTTTTTTCATCACCTGACAAACAGAGAAGATGCTTGCAAGTTCCCTCAAAATAAAATGAAACTATTTTGATGTTTAAGAACTATGTTAAATAACTTTTTAAGTTGACTGCTCTGGAGGTGAAATAATGAATTTGACATTTAAGGATAGTGATGGCAATTACTGTGCTCAGTTACTGAAACTGAGAAGGTACTTGCTTTATTGACAGAGGACTAACAGCTTTATTAATATTCATTCCAAGTCAGAGGCAAGTATCCTCTTGGTAAGTAGCTCAATAGTACCCATCACAATTTATAATAAGAAACTGTTGATCATACATGACACTCCTTGATGTAGAACTGAGGATTTATAGTGCAGAAAATACATGAGGATATTAAAGTCTTTCACAGTGATCTGAGGAGGAGGTAGACAGAGGATACTTAAATGTTAATTAAGAATTTTCCACATCAACACACCTTTTCCACTTCTTTCCACTGCATATTGAAATACCACAGGATACTTCAAATGATCATTTTAATTTTGTATATTTAGCACAATTCTGAGTATTTTTAATGTCTTCTGTAGATAAAAAATCACAAATCTTCCAGCTGAAAATTCTTTCCAAACAGAACATTAAAAATATTTCAATTATTTTGATACCACTGGGCTAAATCTTTTGAATAGCCCTCTTTCTAATTCTGATATATGACTCACACAGAGGATGAGGGATAGAGAGGGGTTTTTCTTCTTCCTCTTGGAAATGCAGGAAGATGGATTTGTTGAAGCTTGTGGGAAAAGGGGAGAGGACTTTTCATAATAAAGATGGAGGAGACCACCCTGTGGTTAGTGAAAATTGTGTACCCAAGCATGGGGTACATATCATGACAGGAAAGACTTGGCCTCAAGAAAAAGTGAGCAGGAGTGTAGTCAATGAGCAGATTCGTGTACTTGCACTATTTCTAGTAGAAGTTGAGTCCTTTCAGAAATGGCAAGAGAGACATTTGAGCAGTTATTTCATTTACATAGTGTATTTTGTACAGATGGAACCTGCATTTCAGTGACTTTCACAGGGTGGCAACAAAGCCACTGCAATTACCCTGAAAAGTAAAATAGCATCCTCTAAAATGCTGGCCAGAAAAGGGACTTTTCAGAAGTTATCTAGGGGAAAAATTCTGGAGCTATTGTAAAGCCAGAAAGTAAAACTTGTTCTGAAGGCATAATGCTAAATAGAACAGGCTTTAGAGTTGGATTCTTATGGCTGATGTGTTAAAAAACAAAAAGAAGCAAGCAAAACAAAACAAACAAAGAGCAACAACAAAACCCCAACAACAACAAAAGGTATTTTCCTTAATAATGGCATCTGGACAAATTTCTCCTCTAAGTGGATTCTCCAGTGTCTCATAAAGTAGGAGGTCCCACTGCAGATCCCCCCAAATGGCCTGTGCAGCTAGCTGTTTTCACAGACTTTGCAACAGTTTAATTTCTCTGTTTGCTAGACCTTTGTTAAACCTAAATTGAAGCAGACAGCAAACTTCACCTTCCCATTTCTGGTGCTCTGAAAGCTTTTTAGACATGTATTTAGAAAAACCTTAATTTGAACATTTCTTTTAATGGAACCTTGTAATGATGTTTTCTGGTAATAAAATTTGTTCATCTCACTTATGAGTCTGCTAGTGATTCCATTTGTCTTTTGCATTTTGAAAGCCTGTATTTTGTCTGACTTCTGACATTTTAATGTGTTCTGAACTCACAGAATTTTGGCCTCGCATACTAGGAAAATCAGGACCTTGGAGAGAAGGCAAATCAAACACTTAGAATCTGTCAACAGTTTTGAAATCTTGGCTTATGTTCATATAAAAATTAAATTAAAAAAAAAAAAGGAGAAAAATCATTAAGTCTGTGAGGTAGGAAAAATATCTATTAGTAAGAGTGGTGAGATTTATGCTGCAGTAATTGCATCAGGCACAACACTTATGTTGACTTTTTGGGAAGCTCTACATCACAGTCTAAGCATCGTCAGGCTCCAGTTGAGGGTTTTTTTGAGATTATATTTGCCTACAGAATCTCTAAACCAAAGGTCTGTTCCTGGGTGCTTGGTTATCCAGACCAGTGTCTACTACACACTTCCAACATTAGGCTATACATTGCATGCTGAGGATTGAACATTTCTGTTTCCAGCTCAGTTGTTTAAAAAAAAAAAGTACAGAACAGTTTCCAATTCCTGATCATTTCAGGCATTTCTCACCCTCATGGAGTATGGGTAAAGATTCATGAATAAAAAGATTAGGGTACAGTTAAATATTAACTACCATCTGTACTCTGTCGCTTTTAGATCAAAACAACAAGAACACAGTTTTTATTCCTTGGCTTCAAGGATGAAGGACAGTGATTGTTGAAACTTTATATATGGTTAATGTGGGCAATCCTAAACCATAGGCTCATGAGAAGATTTAGATTAAAAAGTGTGAAATGTTATGTAAGGCCCCTCTGAATGGTCCAGGCAGAGCAAGTGGACAGTGCAATGTTCAGCAGCCTAAACCTGTGCCTGGATCTTTGGTGTCCCAGACCCTGCAGGCCTGTGACAGCAAGAGTGCCTCAGCCAGAAATTCAGGGTAGAGTTCATAGTGCATTGCTCAGCACAGGGGAAGTAATGTGTGCTACCAACGCTTCCATGAGCTTCTTAGCAGTGTATCACCAATTAGTGTATTGCCTCTGGAGAAGGCTGCAGGCTGGTGTGTCAGGTCAAGTAATTCTGCAATGCCATCTTAAGGTGGTGATTTACTTCTGTATAGGGAGCTGCAAGAGGCAGGGGCAGGGATTGTGCTGTGCCATGTTCCTCGCCCCGTGCCATGATCCTGCCCACTCTGCACTCACGTTGGTACCACACAGTCACTAGGCTTGAAAATGATGGCCCAGGGGAAAGAACCACAGCAGCTTGGCTCATAGAGAGACACATTTCTTTAGCTAAACAGCTCAAAAATCAGCCTCAGGTGATTCTCTGGTGGCTGCTGTCACCAAATTATGAAGTGAGGAAATTATGTTCTTTTTTGTCACAGTGAACTATTAACCTTACACATGTAACTGGTCATCACTAAATGCTAGGAATACTTAAGGGTTACCTTGGGAAAAAAGAATGCTTGAGTGTCCAATAACTTTTTGCTTTGAACTGATGTCATTTGAAATCAGAGCAGAGAGAATAAAAATGAAAAGGGTAGGGTTATTTTTACAGATAGAAATATGGTATTTTAATTTTAATTAGGTGAAGAAATTGAGGAGATGCTTAAAGAGATGGAGGACTAAAAGGTAAGAAAGGACAGAGACAAAAGATCTATCAGGCATAATGTTCATACCTGTAATACTGTGTAATTATTAAAAATGCATTGCCCCATAATGATGCCAATAGGACTTGGCATCATCTGCTCCTTGGCTTTTGTGACAAAATAGTGAAAGCTGCTCATATTTTTCTTAAAGTATGATATGACTGAAAATGATCCAATAAAAATGAATTCCATTAACCCTTTGAGGAATAATGTGGCACCAGGCATGGGTGGCGTCCTCCAGAGAAGAGACAGGCTTTGGGGGACTATGACAGAGAAATTCAAGTGAAATCTTGACCAGAACTGCAAAAGAAGTCTGTGAGGTGGGTTATTATAGTAATGAAACTGCTATTTTCCCATAGAACAACACAATGGAAGGTTTCCTTTGTTTTCCCAGAGGGAAGTTGCTGTGCCCCTGAGAAGGAGAAAAAGCATCTCTCTAAGTAACTTCAGTCAAATCCAACAGCGAATAAATTTGCAAGCAATGACGTGTGACATGATGTTTTCTCACAGTATTTAATGAGAAACTAAATTTATGGTCTAGCTGTTACACAGAAATAACATCCTAATTCATTTAAAAGCTTAATTGAAAGTCACTTCAAAGGATTCCAACATTCCTTTTCAAAATGTTTTAAGAGTCTGTGTCATCAGGCATTTTAAAAAATGTTTTAAATCTTTTTTCATAATCCCATGTGTCCCAAGCCTGACTGTAGTTTTACTACTAAATCATCAAGGACAGAAATGAGTCTCTGAGGTAAAAATTCCCCTTAAGGTTTTATGGGTTACTGATTATATACATACCAAGACCATTCTATTACGTGTTTAAAAGAAAGAATAAATCTTTGCTGATCTCTCTGTAGAAGCTAGAGAGCACATTTAACTTTCCTTAAGGAGAGGTAAATTGTAAAAACAAGGCTGGCACTGGTTATTTAATGCCTCATAAGCATAAAGCTGGGCCAACAAACTTTCTTTTGAAACTCAGTTTTGGTGTTTGGATTTTTTTGTTTTGTTTTGCCCTTCCTCATTGAGGTGTCAGATACCTCAGCTGTTCTCTGTGGGCATTTTTGGGCAGCCCAGCTGAGAAGGGCCATTGCTGTACCTGTTTGAGAGCTCTAGAAAGAATTGATGTTTTCAACACCACTTCTGGGAAATAACTCCTCAAGACTTGCTTAACTGTAGAGTTTTTTGACTCAGTCTGGGAAAGGGCAGCACTGAAAGATTCAGGTCCCATGAACTTTAACAGGCACAAAGAATGAGTGATACCTCCCAGAAGCAGCAAAACAGAGCACTGGGAAGGGACAGACAGCTAGGAATAGTTTAGTTGGAAGGCACCCTCTGGAAATCATCTAGTATTTGCATGAACAAGAGGTTGCAGGATGATGCTCCTTCCATGGCTGCTCTGGCATGGAAATCCTCACAATCCTCTGCAGAAAAATTATTTCCACTGTGACCCTGATAGTATTTCAGAAATCTTTCTCTTCAGGGAAAGAGTTGTGGCCAAGTGGCTTTAAGCAATCATGTTTCATAAAGCTGTTGAAAAAACATACTGAACTTACACAGAAAATAAACTGACAGAGAATCTGTCAAAATATATCAACAGTTGTATATATTTTAATTCCTGATTTTTTTGTTGTTGTTGTTTTCTTTGTTTTGTTTTGTTTTTTGTTTGTTTGTTTGTTTTTTTTTTTCTCTTGAAATGTGTCTCAAAGTGTAGGAAGGCCAAATGAAATTCACAGAGAAGCCCACTGAGCTCTCTGCAGCAGGGTCTGCCCATGTTTGCTGTCACCCAGCTCTGCTGACAGAAGTATCCCAATCAAACTGTTTCCTGATCTGGTGGATTTTCCCCTGATTCAGAAACAGATCTTTTATAGCCACTTTGGAGTCTGCACTAGAAAAGTAAGAACAATTTCCTCAGTGAGAAAACACACTTCATTGTTACTCACAGACTGATGTGTGTGTCCAGAAAAGGGCAGTGGAGATGGTGGAGGGTCTGAGCACAAGTGTTACAAGTGCAGCCAAGGGAGCTGGGGTTGTTTATTCTGACAAAAGGAGGCTCAGGAAAGACCTTATCACTCTCTATAAGCTGAAAGGAGGGTGTAGTGAGCAGGGTATGTGTTGGTCTCTTCTCTCAGGCAACAAGTGTTGGGATGAGAGGAAGTGAGTGGCCTCAAGTTCCACCAAGGGATGTTTAGATTGGATATTAGGAAAAAATTATTCAAGAAAACGATTGTTGAGCACTGGAACGGGCTGCCCAAGGAAGGGGTAGAGTCACCATCCCTGGAGGGATTTAAAAGACTTGTAGGTGTGGCACTTGGGGATGTGATTTAGTGGTGGACCTGGCTGTCCTGGGCTGAACAGTTGAAATTGATGATCTGAAAGGTCTTTTCCAATCTAAATGATTCCATGATTTATGTGCATGCACTAAGATAAAAGCCACATGAAGCACGACAGACTAATGAATTGCTTTAAAAACACTGAGTGATGAACTGGGTTGCAACTTTCCAGCACAAAACTTTTGTACCCCGCCTCTGTTTCTGGAAGAAGAAAAATTTAACTTTATTTGGAAACCTGCTCACACAGCATAAACCCAGAACCAGTCCCCAGACAAGTATTTCTCTGCAGAAATGATTGTGCTGCATCCCTCTGGTGATAAATATGAGAGGCCCAGCCCAAGGGGGAGGGAGAGAAGACAAACAGCCTAATAAAGTACTCATCCTGAATAATTCATTGGATTAAAAATGGAAAGCAATGTATGCATTTAATAAATTGTGTTTGCATTAATTATGCAGAGGGAAATGAACAAGTCCTGAAGAGTCTCCCTGAATCTATTGGTCAGTGCTGGAGAATGCAGGAGTGATGCCAAGTCAATGCCAAGACAGTGCTGGGGCAGTGCTGAGCTGCTGCCAGGTGATGCCAGGCCAGTTCAGGCTGGGTACTAGCTGATGCCGGGCTGCACTGGGCAACACTGCAGTGGTGACAAGGCAGTGCCAGAGTGGTGACAAGGCAGCCAAGCCCTGGCACCTGGCAGGTGCTGCCAAGTTAATGCCAGGGCAATGACCAGCAGTGCCAGGTTTTGAAAAGGAGGCGCCAGGGTGATGCCAGCTGGCGCTGGGTGGTGCCAGGTGCTGCTGGGCATTGCAGTGGTGCTGGGCTATGCCAGGGCAATGCCAGGCAATGCAGATGTGGCCTGAGCGGTGCCAGGGCAGTGTCAGAGCAATGCCAGGGTGATGCTGGGCGGTGTGAGGGCCATGGCAGCTCGGTGCCAGGGAGAAGCCAGGGCGATGCCGGAGATTCCAGCGTGATGCCGGGAGTGCTAGCGCGATGCCAGGACGATGCCGGGGGTGCCAGGACCATGCCAGCTCGGTGTCAGGACCATGCCAGCTCGGTGCCAGGGCCATGCCGGGAGTGCCAGGACGATGCCAGCTCGGTGCCAGGGCCATGCCGGGAGTGCCAGGACGATGTCAGCTCGGTGCCAGGACGATGCCAGCTCGGTGCCAGGGCCATGCCGGGAGTGCCAGGACGATGCCAGCTCGGTGCCAGGGCCATGCCGGGAGTGCCAGGACGATGTCAGCTCGGTGCCAGGACGATGCCAGCTCGGTGCCAGGGCCATGCCGGGAGTGCCAGGACGATGCCAGCTCGGTGCCAGGGCCATGCCGGGAGTGCCAGGACGATGTCAGCTCGGTGCCAGGACGATGCCAGCTCGGTGCCAGGGCCATNGGGCTGAGCGAGGGGCGAGCGCGGCACTGCCGACAGCACCTCCGACAAACGACGGTAAAGCGAGAAGGGAGTCAAAGCAAGCCCGGCAGCTCTCGTGCTGTCAATGAAATTAGAAATTATTTCTAGTGGTAAAACAACAGTCCAATAAAAATATGCGGCTCATCAGCAAAATTTGATGTGTTTTCCAGCCTTTTTATTCTATTACTTTGAAGACTTAGTCTTCACTGTCCACTATAATTTTTTCCCCCTTCTGAAACTATCTTTATAAGTGCTGTGGTTGTTTAGGTGTAAGCAGCCCACCTACCCCATGGAAAAACGTTTTTCATTTTGTATAGCTATATGTTTGTTTTATCTGGGCTTTGTCTTTTTTTCCACCTTGATTTGGTTCTGGGTTTTGATTTATTGTTTTTTAGCTCTATGAAATCAATTTTTTGTCCAAAAATCAGATGTGCAGGAGTGGAGATACCAAGCTGCTGTGATGGGGCTGCATTCCCTCAAGAGCGAGTGATGCTTCAGAGCTGTTGGTTTCTGTGTGCTCCCTTGTTTTGGGAAGATGCTTGAACGAAGTGACTCACAGTCCTTTGGATGCTCACTGCAGCATCTGCCTTTTTTGAAAGAGCAAATGCAGTTTATGCCATGTCCTACATTTTTCCTGTTATCACCTTTGTCCACTAGGAATTTATATTTGTTGTGTGTTCAGGGCAGAGCCAAGGCTGTTAAAAATTACTCTCTACGTTTTCAAGTTACTGAATTTGTTAAAGCATTTTGCTTCCCAGTCTGTTGAGCCTCATTTTCCAAGGCGGCCTGTTGTGAGGCATCTTTATCCAGACCATGCAACCTAAAGATATGAGGGCTTGTCCTCCATGCAGAGTGCCTTTCATCCATCTGTCATTCCTCTCCCACCTTGGCTGACCTTGGCCTCTGGATTTGAGGACCACCTTGTCCACCTTTGCTGATGCTCCTCCACATTACTAGAGGAAAGGTGGGTTTTGAGACATGAGTGTATTATGCAGAGCAAGGATTAAGCCTCCTGAGCTACTACAGATGCCAGCATGGAAAACTGCAAACTCACAAGTCTCCTGTCCCGCCCTGTGCTGGATCTGGTTACTGTAATTGTTTGGGATGTTGTGAAGACCTCAGGAGGAGAACATGGGGAGAGAGGATCCAGCATCAAAAAGTAGGTGAATATTGCCTTGAGGAAAGTATTAAAAAAATGGAGGCTTCTGAAACTATCTCACTTGTCTACAAGGACCAAGACAAACAAGCCAGGTGTGTCTCCCCTCCAAGGTCATTTGCAACAACTCCAGGTGAGAGATGGAAGAGCAGCAGAGCAAGGAAAGACAGTAACATCCAGATGAAGTCAGAGATGGGGCAGAATTGCAACCATGGGATGGCAGCATGGGCAGACCCCCAACAACAGGGAATAAGGGCTAAGGGAGAGGATGACAAGTCAAGCAACGCTCATGGTGAAGATCATCTTATTTGATAAAGACAATGCCACTGTGAAAGGTAATGATCTCCTGTTGGATGTCCAGATGGAAATTGCATTGTCCTCAGAAAGCTGCCTGTTCTGTAAATCTCAATTCTTGGGCAAGCCCAGAGAACACAAGCCCACCAGGGAGGTGCTCAACATTGCCACGTGTCCACAGGACTGCTGTGAATTTCCTCAGGAACCTGAAGGTATCTGACCAGCTGATTCCTAGGGACAATTTACAGTTTGGGACAGGAGTGCAGCAGTAATATTCAGCCAGAGGCTGTGGGGCATGGTCATTTGGGGCTGTGTCCATCACCTCCTCCACCAAAGCACTGAGCAATACCTGACACAACCTTTCCCCTGAGACTGGAGAATACCAGTGTCCAGAAAGTCTTGTCCCTGGGTGCCCTCTAATGTCCCCACTGACCCCTATCACTGTCTCAGAGCCCATCCACAGCTAATCTCTCCTAACACCTTTTCTAATCTAATCTAAATAGCTGCTGGCAAACCCACTGATTCTGATTGTTAATTCTCCAGCTTCTCTGCTTGATCTGGCTGTTCACACAAGGCTGTCCCCTTTCTACTGGTGAAAGAACCTTCCTGCCAGGGCAGAAGTCACACATCCCTGGGCATGGTGAGAGTTACTGGCTTTCCAGATGACGGAGGTAGGACTTAGAGGGCATAGCATGGAAGTAGTGCATCATCATTGTACCTGGACAAAAGATACATGTTCTGATCCTGAGATAAAGCCTGTACACGTGTGGAAGAAGATCACATGCATCGAAAACAAGGTTTGTAGCTTGTTCAAACATTGAGTGCTCCTGCAAACCTTGAAAGGTTGGATAGGAAACAAGACTTTGCCACCAAAGGCTCATCTAGGAGACTATATTAGGGAAATTAGGTACAGTACAAATTCTGGTTTTCTTTTTCTTTCTTTCTTTCTTTCTTTCTTTCTTTCTTTCTTTCTTTCTTTCTTTCTTATTGGGGTAAAAATACTAGAATGTTTAATTTGTTTGATTCATTGTTTCACTGTAAAATTTCATAGAAACGCATGAACATATTTTCATATGCTCATATTCCTCATTCTAGAAAACAGTGCTAATTTTTTTTTTTTGCTGTAGAACTTTTCAGATATTTTAGATATAGCTGATAAGTGGGTCCTTTTTTCCACATCAAAACTCCCACAGAGCAAAACCTTTCATTATTGAACTTTTGCGTGTCTGGGGTAGATTTTAAGTCAATTTGATGCTTCAGATATGTAAATGGTGAAAATAGCAAGAGCAACAACAAATCTCAGATATTCTCTTTGCATGACTGGGTCAATTAGTTGAAAAAACCCTAATTGACACACAGTGTCTTCCATCTCACTCCAGCTCCTGTCTTAGGTTCTCTAATTGCCTGGGAAAAAGTGTCTATGCTGAGCAGCTGCGATGTGGAGGGGAGAAATCAGAAATGACACAAAGTCAGAACTCTGCTACTGCAGGTAAACAGGAGGCCGACTCACCATGCCACACTAATGAGTCCAATTACACAACTGTCTTGCCATGCTCCTTTTTGCAGTTTGCAGGGCACTGGGGTCATATAACCCAGCTCAATCCAACAGGGAGAAACCTTCCCCCGCTCCCAGCCCAACGCATCTGACCCTCCCCACAAGGCTGCACTTGTCACCAATTAGGATGACACCTGACAAAGCAAACCCTCCTGGCAATGATCTGTTTTCCATTTACCATGCTGCAGTAGTTTGTAACAAAACTTACCCAGAGAAATTAACATTGATGTTAGGCTGCCATGGAAAACTTGTTGAATCATAATTAACACGTTAATATGGATTGCCCGAGTGATTTCTTGTAACAAACAATTCCATCCTTTGAAATATATGGGTTGGATCTTTCTCAATGTTGAAACAATATACTTCTTGCCCCACTCCAAGGTAAAAATCTACCTTCAAAGGCAAAAACCCCGGTTACAAGCTATTATCTTGAAGAGTACTATTAAAATATACTAGAGAAAATCAGTAAGGGATTTCTGACTGTCTGCACAATGCTGTGGTCCTGCAGTAAACTTGTCTTGAATGAGGCTCTTTCAGCTCACCAAAATTGGGGTCAATTTCCTACCCAAGGACTTCTTTTCCTTTGCACTTCCCCCCTGCCTTGGAAGGACTATTGCTGCAATCCCACAGGCAACCTGGTCTGTGTTTGGTTTCAGGGACCAGAAAGATTTGATAGGCGTTCACACAAGCATTTAAACTTTCCAGTTCTCATTTTGACTGCCAATTTAAACTTGTGTGGGTCTATCCAACCCCTAGAATTAACTTTTTAAATTCAAAGAGCTAATGTTTCATGGGTGGAAATGCCTTGAAACATCAGTTGCATAATCTGTCAGTGAGGAGAAAATAGATGCAATAAATATTTGACAGAATATGCTAAGGATGTTTACTCACACTTCTGCAATCACTTCCAGTTAATTTCAGGAGGATCCTGGACATTTGAAGACTGGATTAGCCAACTGGCAGTGCTCTTGAGGGCAACTGTTACCCAGGAATCGTTTCCAGACTTAGTTTTCTGGATAAAAAATGTACCACAATGAACAAATATGCAGCTACCACCATATAGTCAGCTCAGAGTGAATCATTTTTCACAGCAAGAAACTATTGAAGTTTGAGAAGATTATGGATCACAGGAAAAGGGCATTTCTATAAATAATTAGATTAGAATCAACAAATATCAAACTTATATTGAAAAATGTGGGTGTTCATGAGATGTGATCTGTGGTTGCAGCTAAAAGAAATGTTCAGAGACAGATTTCAAAAGCAATGTGCACTTTTCAACTTCCTTCTGCCAAGAGAAAAAGCCTAGGTTTTGGGCTAGAGCAGAACCCACACTTTTTTATGTAAATAGGCATTACAGGGGACACAGAACCAAGAGGGTGTTATGCAGAGTACCCTGAGATGAAAATAACCAGGGAAAGCTGCAACTTTTTATGCAACATGTAATGCTTGTCTTATACTTGCTAATGGCCAGACCAGATGCACATACAGTGGAGTGCTGCACAGCAGCCCTGTGGTCCCTTTGGCTCCTGCTGTAGCACTGGTGCAGCTTGGGCTGGACAGGGATGCTCCTCAGCCTGGTGAGAGCAGGGTCACAGAGGGAACCCAAGACTGAGGATGTGCCTCAGATGAATCCAGTGGGGCATCAGGATACAACATCCCTGCCTCCCTGCATGGCACATGGGCAAGCAGGGCACTCTGGCCTGAGCTAAGCACACTCTACAGCACAGGCATGGCCCAGCTGGGTCCAGGCACAAAGCCAGGACCACACTAAGGGGTGACTTGTAAGGAGGAGCTCATCCATGCTAACACAGCATGTCCATAAATCCAGCAGGCACAGGATGCCTCTTTGGTCAGTGTTCAGGGCCAGGTACTTAGCTAGTTTAAACCAGCACAACTGTTCTGGCATTTGTGGAGTCATGCAGATTTAAAGCAGCTCAAGACACAGCCCAATTATCAGCAAGTAACCACATTCTGAGGCTGTAATTTCAGCCTGAATAAAATATGAGTGGCTTATGTGACAATTAGAGTTTTCCTGTTAGAGTGATGGCCACATGGAGCCTCATTTCCCTCTGATATAATGCACATTACATTGCACCTGCTTACCAAACACATAGGCCTGCCTGAGCTGTCACTGCTGCCACTTCATGTGCTTTTTTTCTCAGCTCTGACTCTTTTTTTTCCTGTCATGCCTTCACTGTTGCTTTTCCAGTTGCAGCCACAGTGCTGTACCGTGCAGTGCTGCCCAACCTGCTTTCCATCACAGACTCCCCCCTGCTTTGGGAGAGACCAGCTGAGGTCCTAAAGCAGAATGCAGAGGTATCCCTGGGGTGCCAGTTAAATACAGGTGCAGGCACAGCACAGGAGTGCAGCCCCCAGGTACTCAGGCAACCTGAAGACCTCATGCTACTTTACAGCTCAGTGGTACCCACCCTGAGAGATTTTAACTGCTCCTTACCTGTAAGCTAAACATCTGGGCATGCTGCAGCGGAGATTTGAAGTGCAACCTCTTTTTTATTACAACAGAAAATCTCAGCAAATTGCTTTCTGCTTCTCTCTGGAAAGTAAGACAATCACACTTCAGAGCTCAAGGTTCGCACTTGTTTTCCCCACAGTGCTTTCAGCATCACAGTCTGGACATTATTGCATTTACTGTGCTATCCATCTCTCAATGCACATACATGTTCACCCTTTTTCACCATCTGGTAATCTCTGATACACTCCATCACTTTATCACCCAGGAAAGCAAAGAAGAAAAAGATAAGGAGCAAAATGTGCTCTATGGGTTTATATTAATTAAGCATAGCTTAATCACTTGATTTCATTGTTGCAACATTTCTATAATAAGCCTATACTAAATCATTCAGAATGTTTTCCTTAATAAGCACAATAGCTCTATATCCACCTGTGAAGAAAGGCAAGCAGGTGTGCAGACCTACTTCAGGCCACAGGCTCCAGCTGGGATTATCCACATCTCTACTACCCACAGCTACAAGGGAGCAGGATGTGGCTCTGTTGAGAGGCTTGGTAGTCAGTGTTTCTATCTTAACTGAATTGGTTCTTAAAGTTTAGGAGTAATCCAAGGAAAACCTCCCCTGTGATCAATGGGAAGCAGAGATTGAAAGAAAAAGGTACCGTGGATGCCAGTAGTGTGCTCAGAACACTTGTGGTTGGGGGGGGGCTCTTCTGTGGGGTTGGTTGCCTATCTGAGAGGAGCTTCTCACTTCCTGTACTCTGGGATGACTCCCCTCTTCTCCTAGTTACTTCCCTTTTGTTCCTACCTTTTGTTAGGCTTTATTTCTTCTTTAAATGTTCCTTTTCTAAATGAATCCTGGAACAAAAGATTAAAAAAAATCCGATTCTTGCATGTCATAACTCTTCTTGTTTTGTTTCGCTTCTGTCCTATTTTTTTTTCACCTGTTTTATCTGCTGTTCTCAAGCATTTGAATCCTAAAGCCTCTCAAGGATAAGGCCAAGATCTTTGTGAGTTGCTGGAACAGTGACTTTCTTTTAGAAGCCCTCAGGCATTGTTCTAACATGTAAAAAAGGTGATGTTGTTTCATGTACTTTGTGACTTTTTGCTGTTATCACTTACACAACTGATGATTGCTTGACGTGTGGTTAATTAAGGAACATTCAAAGTTGTTTCCACTTGTTGTGTTTGTAGAAGATCAGAAAGATGAATTTGTCTGAATGATTCCAAACTGTTGACAGCAGAAATGAGGCTCACATCAGCTTAAGCTAGGGGGAAATTCTCAGATACAGTTGTAATGAATTAATCAAATTTTGAAAGGTCTTAGAAGGGGAAATTGTCATTTAAATGATTGCTACTTATTCTGGAAATGCATAATTAGGGTATACAGCTAAGTGATTTATTGTGTCCTTTACCATAAGGCTTCCAAATTGTGGTGGAAATCCTTGCAGGAAACGGTGATATGTTCCAGAGAGCAGAATTTTTGTTTCTGTGTTACTTGCAATTGTAGAAAAAATTGTGAAGAGCACAATTCATTTTCAATGAAACACCTATTTGACATATGCAAGGTCCCATATTCAAATAGAGGATTAGGAAGAAACAAAAGGGTCGCGTTGTGGTTTTGGTTTTGTTATATGCTGAGAAGAATCTAGATAGGTTTAAATCTAAGAACTGATGCTTTCTCCAAGTTTTTCCCTCTCTCTGCCTTAAAGTACAGGATACTTGCTCTTTGGAAAGTAAAACTTGAAATCAAAACTCCCTCCCAGCTGTGAAAGGTGCTGTAGTGCTTTGTCACATGTTTGCCTTTTGAGGAATTTATGTAATGGCTTGTAGGTAATAATGGCAGCAGAGTAGTGAACCAGAACCACTGGGGCAATGTTTGGGCCCTCGTCTCCTGTGGGTGAGTGAGGAGAAAAGACATACCTGAGCAATGGGTAAGAAAGTTAAGAGTGAACCCTTTTGCTGCTGCAGCCTGCTATGGTGGCAGGTGTCCTGCAAGACATGTTGTAATTGGATATGTAATTAGGATGAGAGCTCTTTATACTGCAAATTGTGAGGGTGTATGCATCCTTTTCATAGAGTAACTATTGATTTTGTGTAGGATTTGCTACCAAACATCTTGATATACTTCTGTACAAACCTCCCTGTCTTCTGACTTATATTGCTACAATTGATTCCTGCTAATGGTATTTCTGCTCCTGTACAAATAATGTGTTCTTGATGCCCCTTTCTAGAAGTGCAAATCCACATTAATCATAAAAATCTCTGCATTGGAAATAAGAGTCACTGACATTAAACAGAAGCAGAGGAAGCCCCAGAAGTGGAACAGTTCCTTCCCTGCATAATGCAATGTTATAACAAGCTGGGAGAGGGAACATTTGAAGTGGTAAAGAAAAAGAATGACTCCAACCAAAATAGCATTATGTCTTCATTGTCTTTCAGTGTCTTCTCCCCTAAAGCTGGGAAAAAGGCCTATTTCAAAAAGAAAATGGCACAGTATGTCCTTTGAAGCTCTTGGTGGCAGTGAAGTGTCAGAAATATTTCAGTGCAGAAACTGCGAATGGATTCTGAACATCAGGTTGAAAGTGGAGTCTGAGGACGTGTAACGTGAATTTCCCTGTGCTGGCCAGAGGCTCCTCTGTTATTTTTCTGCATTATTTACACCAGCTGCCTTTAAATATCACAGTGGGGATTTGTCTGTGGATTGTCTGTTCATCTTGTGTTTAGATAGATGGTTCAATAACTGAGGTAACCAAAAGCACAGTATATGTTACACTGAAATCCCTTCAACTTTGCTGTGTGCAGTTGCAGCCCCTCACCTCTCTGTACATCTTTTTGGATTAGTGTTCAAGCTGTTAAAATGTACCTGATATAATTCACAGCATGATCCTCTGAGAGCAGGAACACTACCTTTTTTTCCCCCACCCTTTCTCGCCAGGGATGTAAATGACTGAGTACCTCTGTTTTCCTAAGGACAAGTTAATGCCACATAGGTCAGAGTACAGATGTTTGCTGCCAGCAAACACAAGGAAGCACCAAGGTCCTTGTTAAAGTGTTTTTTCAGCAGTCTAGTGAGGTGAGACATGAAAAGCGTAGGGCTTTGGCTGCAAACTGGCCAGCAGCTGCCTACCTTGCACTGCTGGCTGCAGCTTGGTAAATATTCCCATTCCCCATCTTCCTTGTCCTGATGGTTGCTGCTGATTGCTGCTGACAGATGATTAAAGCTGCTTGGTGTAGTAACACTGTCTGCAAGTGTTTGCAGAAGTGGAGTGGAAGAAAGTGGAAGTTTCACCTAGAGAGATTAGAGGGGAGGAGATCTTTTATGAAGACAGATGAATTCAAAAGCAAATGTGTTTACAGTAAGCTTGTAAAATGTAAATTTCGAAACAGATAGATAGCATTTTGACCTATGATAAAGATTTCCAGTTTATCTGTATTAGAGAAGGAGGCTTTCCCCCTCTTCCATCTCCAAGAGGGAAGTTTCTGCACAAGATCCATCAGTTGTGATTTATGCTTTGCATTTATCACTTTGTAGACTTTGTTCAAAAACATAATTATTACTTAAATTACCCAAACAAGACAATTAATTTCTTCTGTTGGCTAGTGTTGTGGGACTCTTGTGGATTTTTGAGTCATTCAGATGCTTCTATGCTTTTTTATTTTTTACTTGTAACTCAGGATTTGCAGGTTGCTCCATGGCCTTTGGCAGTGCAGATGGTTTTCCTTCTGCACATTACCATGCTGCTGAACATACCTTATCTTTTCCTCTCTTGAAGGTTGCCATAAGGCTGTAAATAATTACTGGCTCAATCACCATTCTTTACTTAAGTGGAAAAGCAAACTATTTTGAGGATGTTGCCACAATAGTCAGTGAGCCTATGTGATCTGAGTGCTGCAGTGGTAAGGATTGTGGGCCTGAATCTTAATGCCTTCCTAGGCACACCTAAGGTGCCTGTTTATGGACTCACTTGGGCTTGTTCATGGGTTATCCTATTAGTTGCTGCTGTTTGCTTCCAAGGGATCACTACCTAGGCTTTTGTCTACATCCATCTACCCTGCTGCTTCTACTTGCAACTGACCAGGACTCAGTTGTAAGTTGTAAACTTGCAAGGTACAGTATGAGCAGGAGTGATGGGGCTGAAACACAGGTACCTTTCCACTGACAAAATCACAGTTAATCTTTGGTTTTCTTTTTATTTTCACTTACTTTTCCCCTTGCTTTTGCGACCTCCTCTCCAGAGGGAAAGCAGCACTTTGTGTTTCTGTGTTCAGGTGAACACTTTCTTGACTAAATATTTCAGAGAAGCCTTAAAAGCTCCAGACTGTCAGCAGAGTTTACTCTCTTGGGGCAGCCAGAGTGCCGGTTTTTCACACACATCTGGTGGGCAGCATAGCACAGTCAAATCCTGCCCAGTAAATTTGGCGCTATGGGGTGGCTTAGCAGAAGCTCACACAATAACAAGGGTTGCTGGCTTAATCAGGCCTCTGCTAGACTGAGCTGTTCTGATGGAAATACCTCATACTTGTCCTGGAAAAACCTAAGAAAAACTGTGTGGTAATCAAGGTCTGATCATCCCACACCCCTTTTGTCCTCAGCAGAATACACAGCCTGGTCTGCCCTATCGCATTCTGCTCTTGGTAATCCTAGTGCAGAAGGAAATATGGCCTGGCACGTACCAGAGGGCTGGTGAAAATGTAGAGGTGACAAAGATACCACAACGAACACACAATCCTCCACCCTGCCTTGAGGGGTGCAGAAAGGCAAGGGATCTTTGCAGGAGACAGACAGCACTGTCCAGTGTGCTGTGAGCTGTGGTGGGCAGTGGGGACAGGCGGGCTCTGCTGATGCACAGCTCCACAGGAGTGGGAGCAGCTGCCTGGCTGGAAGGCAAGATGCTGTCTGCATTGTCAGCGTGATGTTGTTAACAAGGGAAATGATTTCCTTTATGTGTGGATGGGAGCAAACTGTGGTCCAGGAAAGTGCTTGCGTGGTGGTGCCCCTGGCAGCTGGTGGTGTCACTGCCTGCTCCAGAGACTGCAGTGACCCCAGGGCAAACACCTCAGGAGATGAGCCCAGAAAATGAGTGTTGTCTGGTGTGGGTTTGCTTTGAGCACAGCTGTGATATAGCAGGGCAAAGATTCATTCTGTGGTGACTCCTCTCCATGATCCCTCCCAAGTGCAAAGGGAAGGATTTGGCATTTCAGGGATTTAGGGAATGAGACTTTATGCGCAGTTATGTCATGTCTTCAAACAAGAAAGAAAATGTTTAAAAAGATAACTTGATGCATAAAGTTATTAAATGCTACTAAGAAAGAGAAACAGAACTGGCAGAGCTGAGGTGTGCTTGTACATGCCTGCATGTTCTGTTTTGGTTTGGTTTTTTTAAAAATTAGAAGCATCTGGTGTATTGACAACATTTCAATGATGCTCTGCTTGGGGCTTGTTTTGAGGAATCTTATCAATAGCAAATCACATTAACAGATGTTGTCAAGCATGGCAGTATTACAGCTTGTCTTAAGGTAAATGTTGGATCTGTATGTGAGGCCTAGAAATAGCCTGGCATGGTAAAATAAATGTTTGAGTCAAAGAGCTATGATTTAACAGTCAGGGAAGATAGCATTTCTCAACTGCGTCTCCCCTCCTAAATAACTGTGTCCCTCATAGTAATTGTTCCAATTCTGTTCTGTGAACTGTGACTATGTAGTTAATGAAAGTTGAAATGGGAGCTAGAGAATGAAGTACAGTTTTGAACACCCATAATAAGGTAGAATTAAATAGTGGGACCAGAAAGCAATATCGCTGATCACAATGAGTAGCATCCTCTTTCTCTGCTAGCCTCATTAGAGAAAAAGGGACTATAGAGACTCAAGTTCCATTTAATATGAATTAATCTATCAACAGTCTGGTCTGGGATTAAAAGCAGAATTAAGTTTTAATGGAGCATAAACACTTTAAGGGTTTTCTGTTTTTTTCAAATTTGCTCCTTTCCTGAAAAAAAAGGAGATAAGTACTTGATGCAAATGTGGGACTGGGTAACACACAGTGTGAGTGAGGGAAAGATGATTTAGGTGAGCAAATGAATTTTCAAATAGAAGGAGAGGAGATGGATGACAAGAGAAGTTAAACAAATAGCACATAATTAATTCTCACTATTTTACCTAATGCTTTGTGACATGGCTGTCACTAACATTGTCAGAAGCTATAAGTGAAATGGGATTCAAAAAAATTCCAGGCAACAGTAATCTCACTGTGTTGGAAGAGTGTTTTTCTAAGATGTGTGTCCCTGGCTATAAACAGCTCAAATATACATGAAAGAGGAGCTTAAAAAGCTTAAGTTTTTCTGTAGGGACTTTCATCTTAGATCACTGCTCTCATTCCAACTAGCCATATATAACCCATATGATTTTAAAAATTGTATTTATTTTTATGTGACTGCCCTCCAGGGCACTGTCTACAATTATAAAAAGGCCATTGATGCATCAGTTTTACTGATTCATTTATAGATACGTCATTGGGATTTTTTTCCCTATTTTAAAGCATTTGTCTTCCCTGCTAATGCACCTGACACTGACAGTGTCTACAGGGCAGAGATTGGCTTGTGGTTTGTTATTTAGGATTTCCCCCAACCCCACTATATTTAGGTAATGCTCAGCTGGAAAGAAGCTGCTCAAATCCGGCAGGTTGAGAGGGGGTGTGAACAGAGCTGAAGTGCAGTAAGGAGTAGAAAATAGCAGAGAGCAGAAATAAAGGATCAGGGCTTGGTAGAGGGCCAGAAAGGAGGAAAGGGAGAAAACTGAGACTAGAGTTTTTACCAAGAAGAATGGTTAAGGAACTTCAGGAGGGAATAGATCGGTGATGGACCTTTCCCATCTTAGCATTAAGTAGGTGAGGCAAGGAGCAGGGAGTGTGGAGGGAGCTGTACAGGGATTAGTGGCAGCAAACCCAGAGCAGGGCAAAGGCATGAAGATGGTGTTGTAAATCCAACAGCAGGCAGATATTTAGAAGATCTTGTCAGTGGAAACAATGCATATGAAGATCCAGTCAGAAATGGAGTTCAGATCATCATTGCACAGGCCTTAAAAGTTTTTCCAGCTGGACTTTTACCGAGGATCAACTAGTTCCCATGACTGCAAATGCAGTTAGACATCTTCACATTGGACCTGGAGACTCTTTGTTAAATTTTCAAGCGAATAATATGCTATTATCAACCCCAGCTGGTCATGTTGGGTGCCTAGCTTGCTGTGTTGGCTGTGTCTTGTTAGTGGTTTACTGGAAAAATATTTTTGTAGAGAAGATATAGCTCCTTTGGCATAAACTAAAAGAATAATAATATTAGGCTCTGGGCCCAGACCTGCTGAATGTCTGAAACTATTGGCTATTTGTCTGATAAATCAAGTCTGTCCAATACCTAGACATGCAATGGCCTGGGTTGTTCAGTAGATGTGTTTTAGAAAGCAGTGTAAGAATTTGGTAATTGAGTAAAGATTAAAGAATTGAGTAAATATGAAATGCTATTAGCCCAGGCTGTCATTACTCAGTTTTGTTTGTAGAAGCCAAAAAGTAGACCATGGATTGTGTGATCTGAATATGAAGTAAGATACAACATTTATAGAAAAAGGTTTTTTGCTGATCCTTCATCATCTAGTGCTAATTATAAGATGGAGCAAACTTAAATGTGTTTGCAAGTGGTGTCTACTGGCTTCATGTACTAAATGAAAATATGTATCACCAGACACCTTGGATTTGTGATTAGAAAATATCTTGGCCACATCTGCACCCGCTGTTGGCTCAAGCACTTGAATCTAGAGTTGAATTACAGAAAGCAGATTTTTCTAGACACAACTTACATGAGTGAGTTACACAACTACTAGGAGTGAGTTATTGTGATTTAGTCTCGTGGGAAATAGCTGACTGTGAGTTTTGTTTCTCTTCTTAACCTTGCTAATTCAAATTGCTATGGAAAAACTTGTATTGCAACTCTTAATTATTCTTTCCTATGTAATGGCTTAAATTATTTGTACAAGAGGTCTCCAGTTCACTTGCTTTAAACCTTGCTCAGAAAAGGCTGTTAGAAATTCTCACAAACTTGCAAAGTAGAAGTCTTCATCCAAGAGAGATCGGTATCCAGAAGAGACAGCAGAGTTAGGGGTGAAAATTCTGGCAGATGTGTTATTTTCAGGATGTACAGCATCTTCCTTTAACAGATAAATAAATATTCAGTAAACTGCAAATGTTAGCAGGCACTTCTGACTGGGATATGGGTGGTCAGCTGGTCAGCCACAGAAGAGTGTGCAACAAATAAGTACTTGTGTGATAAGAGTGTTTCCTCTCTCTGCTTTTCCCTCCAAAGTGTCAGTGATATATGACTGTCACAGCTATTGGCAGTGACACTGATGGCTTGAAAAGGGCAGTTTCTAACTTTTGAGGTCAACATCAGCATTTGAAATTCTAAATCTGTTCTAATCTTTGTCCTAATGCTTTCCATTTACCAAGTTTGCAATAAGCTGCAGAGTTTTACTGGGGGTTACTCTGAGGAAACTGCACAGGGGTGCCAAAGCCCCAGTGCTTTCAGGGAGGGGACAAAAAGGAGAATCAAAACTCCTGACCAGGTCAAGACCATTCAGGGAGCCAGGCTGTGGCCATTCAAAAATCACTAAAGGAATAATGAAAGGGCCCTTTCCATAGACAGCAAGTGGGACAATTCTCAGTAGGAGCCCTTTGAGGATGGAAGAAAGATGCACCAAATGAAACCATCCTCTGGTGAGACACTAACAGCATAATACTGGTTACAGCAGCAAAAAAGATTAAACTGAAACTTTGTCTAGATTCTGGGACAGTTTCAGAGGTCATAAAAAGCAACTGAGCAAATAGCTAAATTGGAAGCTAAAGAGAACTTTTTAGCTTGACTTGCACCAAGTTTTCAATAACCACAGTCATTAAACAGAAATCCCTCCTGGTTTAGGAAGGTGGGAAATTTTATATTTCATAAAGATGAAAGTTAGGCAAGAATTGTTTGATATTCCATGTTTTTTCAGTGACAAATCAATTCTGAGAGTTGCAAAATGTCTGAATATATTTCTTGGGGAAACTACAGAAGTGTGCAACTTCTAGCTGCTGTGGGATGTTAGAAGGAAGATGTATCCAAATTGCTGGTGACTCTATTCTTAGTTCATGTATGCTTGATAAAAACTGATTTCCAACTGTCTCCTGGGTACCACTTACCTAAAAACTGAAATTTAAGCTACAGGAGGATAGAAGTGACTAAAACTTTCCTATATTCTCCTTTCCAAGGGGTAGGAAGGGATGGAGGTAGGCACCATATAAACTGGTGAGCCCCAATCTGCAGGAGCTGCCCCACTCTTGCTGTGTGTGACAGCAAAATATGACTTACTGGTGCAGCAGAGCACATTGCTAATATCTGCCAGTGACTTGATTTTTTTTTCCTGTGTCTTACCTTAAGAACTTAGAGGAAAATTTTATTCTGTGTACAACCATGATGCTTTTTGCTATTGAAGGAAAGAAAAATGGGATTTTCTTTTTGGTGGGGCTGGGACATAAGTATGAGGATGTGGGGTCAAGCTGGCGACAGTACTGAACGTTCTGTCATTATTTTTTCTAAAGGTTGTGGTAAGCATTGAGCTCAATAATTGGATGTTTTAAAAATGTTGAGCAAAAAGCATGTTATAGTTGAACTGTGAAGAGTTGTCAATCCTTGAAGGTTAGGAGATCAGGTTTGCCAACACCTGGTCTTTTAAAATTTTGACTAAGAGGGCAGCAGCTTCCCAAAGAGGGAGTCTACCTAGCATGGCAAACTTCTCCACACCATGTATTTAGTTGTTCTTGCCAGGGGGTTCTTGGCAAGGACAATGTCCCAAGAGCTTTGGCATGAGGCTGCTGAGGCTGGAATAGTGCCATAAGCTGGCTTGCACTGGACTTCATCTTGCTGTGGAAAGACAGGCCAGTGCTCCAGCAGCAGTATGGCCTAGAGGAACTACAGAAATTGAGGCAGACATAAACCTGGACATTGAGGGAATAAGATGTTCCAGCGTCAAAGATGTTTAAATTAGGAGTATCCTCTAATGTTTGTTGGTTCAAATAAATCAGTTGCTCTTTTATAGCTGTTTTATAACCTGCTTTTTGTTACCATTGACTCAAGTGTTTCCCTGTGCCTAGTCAGCCCTTGATGAAATGAAATGTGTGTCAGTCGCGTCCCTTGATAGCTCCATGAGCTTTCCCAAACTCTGCCCTTGCTTGGGGATGTGCTGAGGGATACAGTCAGAAAAGAAAGTGGAGTCTTGGGCTGACTGCTGCCTACATCTTATGAAAGCAAAACCTGGACTTGACAGTGGCCCTTCTCCAAAGCAGCAAGAAAAAATCCACAGCTCTAAAGGATAAAAATATCTTTAGGTCCCCAGTAGCTCCAGGACAACAGTTGCTTTGCAGCATGTTAATCTGTTACATACTCACTCATTTTCCCAAGAGTCTTGAATAGGTTGTTTTTACTGTTTTGAAGAACAGTGTGAGGCAGGTAAATTTTTGTGGGCTTTTTTTTTTTTTTTAAAGTTATGTAAATGTATGCTTTGGGAAGATTTGTATGAAATGTTATTTATATACTTGGGAGACTGTTTGATGAGGTATTATTGTCATTTGCTCTGTGATTCTAGACATGCTGAAAAGGCCTTAATGTCACATGTTAAGCACAAATAGAGATGCAGCAGAACAGGGGAGTGATTCATAAGAATAGCACTGTGCTTTCCTGCTGCTGTTGCTCTGCTCATGATTTGTAGGAAAGCTATAGTGAAAAGCAAACCTGCAGCTTAAAAAGGCTTTTCAGGTCTTAAATTACAAAAACCTCTCTGTTGGCTTGGCTGACTGCTTCTGAGCTTTAAGCTGTCCAGTTTCCCTCAGATGACCTAACTTGTGGTACTTTCATTAGCACAGTACAGTTTGGTCCCCAGAAAAGAAACTTGCAGGCAGAGAGTGACTGTGACTCTTCCCAATGCTCAGGACTCCCAAAATTGCAGGAAAGTTGGTGAAGTGCCATCTGCAGCTTGTGTGAGAAGTAGAATTATGCTAGAGTCTGTCTGCTTTAAAAAAAAAAAAAAACCCAAACCAACATACTCATCAGTTAGAGACTACAGTGCCCCATCCAGCCTTCAGCCAGCTGGTTTTCTTGGCAGGGGAAGATGCCACATGGAAGTTCTGGTGTGTGTCCACCCAGTGACACAGATTGGGTGAGCCTTTTCTGCTCCCTGAACATGCATGCCTGAAGCAAGAGTAGATCCCTCTGCAGGGTTATGAAAGCTGCAAGCCCCTGTCTGACAGCATGATCCACAGCTCAGGAGAAAGGAAGGGCTCTATTTTCTGCTGTCTCCAAAGTGTCTGAAACTGTTCACTGCATGGTTTCTTGAGGAAGAAATATATAGTGTTATCTATATGTTCAGATGTTATGGACACAAGAGACTATTATGGTCATTTAGAGTTTGGGGCTTTCTTTAGATGATGGACTTCAAGAATTTATTTCCTACACTGGATTGAGTTATGTCTTTAAATATTTAATCTTTAAAGGTTCCAGTCTCTGCTGAGTCTACCACCTACCAGATAAGCTCTTTCAATATCTAATTATCCTCACAGCTAAGAAAAGGCATCTTATTTCAAGGTTGAATTTGTAGAGTTGTTTTTATTTTTTTCCCATGATTTAGCTCTTCATTCAGATGATATTTTTTTCTGTAAATACTTGCTGCTAGATTAAAATAACATGAACAAATCTGAAATATATAGGTATACTTATAACCTTTGTATTTAATTTTCAAAATCGTGTTGCTTATTAGAACAGTCTTTATTAAAAGAGCAGCACAACTGGGAGAGAGGGATTACTAAAGTCTAATCAGCTCTCACTGATTAAACCCCCAACTTTTGGATTAACAAGTTTTCACCACATTCTCTTGCTTTAATTGCTCCTTACACGAGGAGTTCCTGACCAGGTCTTCCAATTCCTTGACTTTCACAGCCTATGTCATATTTTGATTCCAATGTGTATCTCAGTGTTCTTTGGAATGAACTGTTTGGCTGCAAGCCCTTTAAATGTGACATGAACTTCTGCCCTCAGAGGATGCAGAACACCTGTACTGGGTCAGACCAGAGGTTCATCTTGTCCTCTTTCCAGGAATGTCTGAAACAGATGCTTCTGGGAAGATGAGGTAAAAAAAAAAAGAAAACTGATCTCCTTCTTGGCTGTTCCCCAAATTACCAATGCAAGTCAGCATAGATGCCAAAGCAGGAAGGACTTTAGAAAAATAGAATTTGGAAGTAATTTTTGCTTCTAGGTCAGACATGAGGTTATTTCGTGGATGGACACATCCAGAACCACACAATACTATTTAGTCTGAAATAATCTGCATGATGATCAGCTTAGGCTTTGTGAAACTGCAATGTGTGAACTGAAGAAGCTCTATAACAAAGTGCGTGAAAAATATTGTTTTGAGTTTTTTTCTTTTACAGCTCAAATAAGGCTAAAATAAGCACATAAATTCTCTTTCAATTTAAAGGAGAAAAATACAAGGGAGAAGTAGGGTACTTAGTAGTGGTAGAAGGGAAGGGAAGAGAAGAAAAGGAGGAGTAAAATTGAATGTTTGAGTCCTACACTTGCATGCTGTATTGCCTTAATTTGATTTCTAAATGGAGGAAGATGATGATGCAATCAAGCAAAAAAAATATTTCCTGGCTACTGATTCTATGTATAACTCTAACTGCAGACATTTTTATACATTACAGCCATTTTGCTTCGAGCCTACCAATATAAAATACAAATGATTTCTCCAGCACATATCTCTGTGCAACCCCTTTCCTATATTTAGGATAGCCAAGGTTTTGTCTTTGTAACATGAACTGGACTTGCCACTCCACAGTATGGAGAAGGTATAAAAGAGATATGATTTTGTGGGAGAAAAAAAACATGTAGTTTTTTGCAAGCCTCCTACCACTACTGAAGAGCTGTGCATATAAACTTATGCTTGTATCCCAGGGCAATTTGGTTTCAAATGGGTCTACCACAGACATGCAGGTGGCAGGACTTTTGAAAAAAAGAAAGGTATAAGCTGTGAAAAGGGGGGGAGGGGAAATAAAATGCAAATTGTCTGCACTCTCTGTCTCTGTCCCAGAGAACTGAGTGGACACAGGCAAAACCACAAAATGAATGATGACTAAGCACAAAATTATTTGCAGTGCCCAGAATAAAGTCTGGAATCATCATACTTTTTAAATCACTTTTATTTTGTTGTCGATTATGTAGGTCTGAGCCGCGAACCCAAACTTTGTTCCTTACAGCCAAAGCTTGACTTGAAAGTATTTGCTTTTCTCTGCTCTGATGATGGAGGGCAAAAAAGTCATGTAGCTGAGAGCCAGATGCCAACACTAGCAGGGGTCTGAAATGAGAATGGGAACAGCTTTTGCTGAGCAGAAGCCATAATGCCATACTGCAGCAGAACGTAGTTTAGTGCTTCAGCAAACCCATATTTATAGAAACCATCAGCACACAGCTATGGTCACACGTCTGAAGGTTGCCTTTCACCCCCTTGTAAATATTTTTCAAACAAGACAGAAGGGTGGGAGATAGGAGAAAGCTCAGATGATGTTTAAATTTCTATAGCACTGGAATTTCAGTACCTGCTGCAGAGCAGCTAGCCTTTACCTCCTAATCTGAAATACCAAAACTCACTCTTCTGAAGCTCTTGCCAGTTTTCACGCCCCCTTCCCACCCCCACAGCCTCACCACTACCGTCAGCATTTGCTATGCCATTTTGCTTCATTGCTCACTTGCTAAATATAAGTATGAGATTTTTCTTTCTTCTGAGAGCTCTGCTGCGCCATAAGCACTGAATTTTGACAGCTTCTCCACCCTAAACCACTGAAAGCTGTGGGCTGCCTACAGAGGGGCATAAGTCCATCTTGGGTGAATTCTTGTCTCCTGCACCCAAGAAAGCTCTTCAGTCTGCCTATTCATGGTGTCATCTGGCAGTGATGACCCCCCAAATCCAAACAGATCCAATCTTCTTTAGCTGTTGAGTAAAGTTAAAAATCCAGGCTCGGGTATTGTTTATTATTAGCCAGTTTGCTTTTGAGGCAGACCTAAGGTCCACTTAGTCTCTCAGTTTTGCTGGAGGAACCAGTAGCTTCATGTTCATCTCCTACCCAGCACTGGAGCAGTCAGTGTTGTTGTTGCTGTTTCTGTCCATCTGCTTTCTGGGAAGCAGGAGATCTGGACCTGAGGCCCTTCTGTTCCAGGATTGACAGCTCTCAGCCTTAAGGTATTGCTCCAGTTACTAGGCTAGAGACCTGCTTGTGCACCCCAAAGGAAGATGAGCTACCAGCTTGAGAAAATGTCCCCTGAGTAAGCAGTGGGACTATGACACGGAGGTGGATGGAGTTGCTGTGAGGGTGACAGGGTGGAGTACTGTTGCATTTCAAAGTCAGTTTATGTTTCAAGGACACATATGAAGAAAAGACTTTATTGAGAGCAGGGACTTCGGCAGATCTCTGGTTCAGCCTTCTGCTCCAAGCAAAGCGATCAGATTACTATGGGATTTCTGGTCTTGAAAACCACAAGACATATCCTGCACTGCTTCCCTTGCCAATCCAAATCAGTGCACAGCTGTTTTCAGGGTGCAGAAGTCTCTCTGAATCCAGTCTGTGCCTCTCACTTCTCCCTATACCCAGTGTCTTCCTACTGTGCACTACTGTGGAGAGAATGCCTCCATTTACTGGGTAACCTCAAAGGTACTGAGGGTCGCCTGTTAGATGCCCTTGGAGCTGTCTTGTCTTCAGGTTGAACATGCCTTGGTCCCTCAACCTCTCCTCAGAAGGCAGGTGCTCAAACCCTGACCAGCCTAGTGGTCCTTTGCTGAACTCATGTGTTGGGGGACACAAAATCTCTACACAGTATTCCAAAGGCAAAATAAAAAAATGCTTATCTGAAGGGGATCATCCCCTCTCTTGATCTGCTGACTTTGCTTCTGATACCAGCAGCCCAAGATTGCTGCATAACCTTCTGTGCATGCTGCTGGCTCACATTCAGTTGCTTGTCCTTCATGGCCTCTGAGGCCTTTCAGAAGATGAACTCCACAGGCAGTGACTCGCTGAAGGACTCTGGAGCACTCTTCAAAAGCCCTTATGTCTTCATTGCCCATATAGAGGATTGACTGACTTTTTCGCTGAAGGAAGCTTTATAAATCTGGCAATGTTCACCCTACCAGTCTTTGTTCAAAAACAGCACTGGGTCATCTGGAGATCTTAATTCAGTTAAATATGTGTTGCCAGGGTGGCTGTCAGCTATGCAACTCCTTGTTAGCATTTTCAGAAGCACCTGAAGATTTAACAGGAAAGAAAACATTTATTCCAAATGACATTGATTTGTAGTACAAACAGAATTCATGCAGGTATTCCAGTATAAATAGGTGCAAGGGATTACATCAGAACATGCAGGCACATAAAGATTTGCTTGGTTACCACTGCTCCTGATAGTAGCAGCTGCTGGTTAGGCACAGGAATGGGTGTAACCATGCTTCCTCCTGCTTCCACTCCTGTCCATGGCTTGTACCCAGCAAAAAATGATTGGGGCAGTACCTCTCCTCTTCTATCTGACTGCAGCTCATATTCTCTTTCTTCTGTTCTCCATTGCCTTTCAATGTAATCTCCTTTCTTTTTTTTATTTCTCTACCCCTTTTTTAGCTGTTTCTAGATGTGCTTTTTTCTTAGGATGAGCTGCATCTCTCAGATAAACATGCCATACTCCCATACTGTAGAGAGACAGATCATCCTCTCAATCTCTACTTGCAATTTTGAAATGCTGAGGTTGGAGGTTATTGCCAAGGTGTCAGGACAGCTCAGCAGTGAGGGCTTATCCAAAGGTCACTGTTGGAGACTCAGGGTATTTCTGGACAGTGGAGCCAAAAGTAGTCTGCAAAATAGTTGTTTGCTAGCAAACACAGAAGCCTGGTCCTGTAGCTCTGAGAATGACCTTACTGATCTCAGTGGGACTGTTGTGCCACAGGAATTGCAGGATCAGATCCTCCAGTATGTTTGATAAATGATGCATGTCCATAGGGAAATTGATTTGTTTAGCCATTCATGAATGCATGAATTTTGAAAAAGCAAAATTTTGCCTATAATTTCCAAAGTAAAAGAGCAAATTTCCTGTCTACGTCTAAAAATGCCACATTGTCTTAATGTCAAGATGACAATCTGAAACAACTCATATAATAGGATCTAATTTACAGTGCGGAATCATTATCTTCCATCATCACATTTAGCTACAAATAATGAAGTAAAGCTGTACAGCACTGAAACAGAGAGAAATGTACGCATTAACACAAAAAGTAAATTGGTGAGACCACATTCACAGTTAGTGGTCTGTCTGTTTTCCCTCTGTCTCCTCCCCCACCTTTAATTTCAAGCATGAAGAAGGACGGGCTATAGAAGTAAGGAAAATGCAGGTTTCTTTTCTTTCTTTGCTCAGCTTCAGAGGGCAGGAGACAGGTCTGCATTGGTTCTCTCATAATCAAGTATCACAGAGCCAGGACAGGAGGTTACTGCATTCTGTAGCCTGCAAAAGATATGCAAAGCATAACAAGGTGAGGGGTAGGGGGGAACTAACTGGCCTTGATTTAAGATATCTGCAAACAACAGTGTGGGAAAGCTGTGTGCTTCTTCCTACTATATGCTTCTGTAAACAAGGTAAAAAGCTGTAAAATCTGCATTGGGATTACAGTGTAAGTGGTACTCAGCTAACTGCAGAGTGGTTTGGCCTTCAGGCTAGGAAAAGTCACCCAGCTGTCATGGTTTAACCTCAGCTGTCCATCAAGTACCGCACAACTGCTTGCTCACTGTTCCCCCTCCCTGATGAGGAGGAGAATCAGAAACTAAAGGCAATCCTTTTGGGTTGACATAAATTTAATAATAGAAACAAAAGAAAAAAAATAAGCAAAACCCAAACAAACAAAAAAAACCTGTGATAAAAGAGAGGAATAAAACTCAAGAGGAACAAGTGATGCACAAAACAATTTCTCACCACTAGTGTCAGTGGACCAATGCCCAACCTGTCCCTGGGCAGCTCTCTGTGGCTCCCAGTCAGTCTTCCCCAGTTCATAGAGTGAGAATGACATTCCATGGTATGGAATATCCCTTTGGGTCAGTTCAGGTCATCTGCTCTTGCTGTGGTTCCTCCTGGTGTTGTGGCAGAGCCTGGGCAACAGAAAATACCTTAATTCAGAGGAAGCACTACCTAGCAATAACTAAAACACCAGTGTGTTTTCAACATTATTCTCATACTAAATCTATAACATAGCATTGTACAAGATACACAGAAGAAAATTTCTTCTATTTCAGATGAAACAAGAACACCAACTTGTCATCACTGTCCTTCATATAGATGAAAAGCCAGTACCTGAGCCAAGGGTTCAGAAATAACCAAGTGAGTGCTACTGCAGCTGTGTGCTCTGTGGGATGCAACTGGAGTCTGTCTGTGCCTCCAAATGGGTGTGGGCTACCTGCCTGCCACCTTCAGAATCTGGCCTGAGTGTTGCTCTTCCCTTATAGCAGAGGCTGCTTCAGCCTGTGAGAATAATCTGTTGCACTAGTAGAAACAAGTTTTGGACAGCTGACGATCAGAACACAGACATCTACAAGAAAGAGTTTTTTTTAAAACTGACATTTAAAAAAGAAGAACCAAACGCTTTCTTGTTCATCTTAAAACACTAGAGCCCAAACTGAAAACCTCTGGGGCTGAGCCTCCAAACATCTGCGTGTAAATACAGGCAGAATATGTTGTCTAGTCCAAAGGATCTACAAAACTCTCTTTGGATGCCTTACCACACATACCTTATACCCGTGTCAATTGCTGTGAATCCTAATCTGCCACAGTAAAAAAGCCAGGAGAGGGATCAAGAAAGTGCCAAAGTCCTACTCCTCACAAGTACAGACCATTAGTGGTGTGTGGGAACAGTGTACCTCGAGTATGAGAAAGCGAGATGTGCCTCAGCTGTCTTGAAGTCATGAACACTGCCAATATATACTATTGTCCTGATGGACCTTGGCTTTGTCAGCATCTGGAGCTTTTGAAGGTCAGCATTCCCTGCCCTTCAAAGAAGGCTAACACACCTCAAGGGAATAAACATACTTTTGTGGTCCCCAGAGGTGAGCAGTCTGGCCCAGTCTCACTCCCAGAGTACAGACCTGCAAAGAGGTCAAGTCAGGTCTCTTCTTCTCTAGGACATCACAAGCAAAAGACAGGCTTCAGGTTTTTTGAGAGGGAAGACAAATTGCCTCAGACATGAATTTCTAAAATGTTATTTGGAAGTTTAAGTCCTTTTGCTTATTGAATTTCTTCCAAAGCTTGCACAGAGATGCTAGGGTTTATTAACATAGCTTATGAAAGATGTTGCACTAATTACTTAGTTCCACATGATGTGTTAGGAGATATGGGATTAATAAATGTAGTTTGTTATTAAAAAATAAAAAAAATTGTTGAGGAGGTAAGATATGCACTGCAATATGCTTGCTTATCAAGCCCTTGGTCTTTCAATATTTAAAGCATATCAGCATTTCCAGATGAATAAACTGTTTGTGAAATATTTGTTGTGCCCTGCTTGAGATGACAGAAAATATGTCTGTCAAATATTCAACTTTCTCAAAGTTTAAGCAAAAACCCAAACAAATCCAGATATTTAAACACATGTACAGGTCGTTAGGTTAGTCTTGCATAAAAGGTTTTTCTTAGCATGCTGTCCCAAGGTGTAAAGGCATCTCCTAAATAAGTCGGGTTAGACTATATTCTCCTTATTGTACACAGAAACATTAGGAGTTACAAAAATCCTCTTTCCTGACCATCTTTGCTCAGAGCACTTGGTAACTCCTGAGTATTGTGTGCTGATAGGTTTGGGTGGGTTTTGTGCTTTAGCTTGGTTTAGAGGTCGTGGTTTGCAGTTTTTTTATCATTTGGTGCATTTGGGGTTGTCAGTCTTCAGGTAGGTAAAAATTTGGAGGTTTACAAAGGACTCACAATTGAAGTAGTGAGATGGTTTTAACAAGGCTCTTGCTTTGAGCTAGTCGTGTAATGAAGGGTTAATGTTTTTCTAAACAGATTCCTGAATCTATTTTGAAGATGGATGTGTTAGATTCTCTCATTATGTACACCTGTGCTATGTACTTCTCTGATAGATGGGGCTTATATATTTGGACAGTTTTCTACCATTAATTTCTAATTAGATACTTGTCAACAGTGTGAATTGGTATTGCTTTTGTTCAGCAACCCTGTGATTGCTCTGTCCACCCTAATTAATGAACAGCTTCCTTATAAGTAAATTAATAGTGGTAGTCCCATTACCTGAAGTTATTTCGGTCACTGTGTTATAGTACACCTCATTAGAGAATTGTAAAATGAAGCAGCATTTCAACTAGCTATTACTGAGTACCTGATTCTTTTTGTTCTGTCAGCTATTCTTTTAACTGGTTTTTTTTGTGGATCTTTTTGAAAAGGCACTGACTTCTGCCCACTGTTCTTGTGCACAGCCCAGCTTTGTGTAAAATGTCATTGTGCTTAAGAGCAGCAAACCTCTTGCTGTATTGGTGGAGAAAACCGTAATGGAAAGTTCTCCATGTTCTGCTTGATGCAAAGACAGAGGTTCATCTAATGAAAAAAAAAAATGTCAGTGACAGATACTGTGATAAATGTTATGGATTAATTCATGCTCAAATGAAATATAGAAATGATTGTGAAATAACTCATGTTCATAAACTAGTTGTGCATGTATGAAAAATCTCTAAAGGTTTAAACCCACAAGCAGCGGCTGGGGAGGATCGCTTCACAGAATTACGAAACCACCACGGATGGCAGCAAAGGGGGAGCCTAATTTACAAACTAAAAGAAGTGGCTCCAGAGGAGATGAATCCCTTCCTGGGACTGATTGGGGAACACCTGGGAGATGATCAGCTGACAAGTGCCCACCATCGAGATACCCGGGGTCGTCAGACCTTCGCATCTGAATACCAGGTTCCCTTTACTCGTCATCTGATCTCATCACTGCCCAGAAACGGCTTTGTCCAGTCCAGCACAGAGAAAAGGAGACCTCATGAATATGTGAAGCAACAAAGGAATAGGAGAACCTCTGCCTCAGGTGGAAAAACTGTATAAAAACCGACCTGATGGAGGCAGCATTGGTGAACAGAGGGGGTCCTGACACAGTAGAGGTCAGACCAGAGTTCACCCAGTGCTGATCCCAGGCTCGGCATTGTCCCTTTAATTGTGGCTATCAAAATTCTATCTTGATTGCGAAATAAAATCTCAAATTTTGATTATTAATTCAGCTGAATCACTAATTTACCTATAACAGATACTGTGAGGTGTCCAGTGTCTGTTGGAACTCCATACTCTTGCTCAGCCCAAATGCTGAATGACTGTATGAAAGAATAAGACCATTATATAAACTGGAAGACTGTAAGCAGCATTCACACAAGAAAATCAGAAATCATGACAGATGCCTTGCCACATTCTGCCTGTATTGGCCTAGTACTGCAAAAACACTCATGGAGAACCAGGAGTGTTGTGTCCCATTGACCTGCAATACAAGAGAGACATAGATACACCTGAAGAAGAGGATGCCATTCAGAGGGACATGGATAAGTTCAGGGAGTGGGCCCATGGGAATCTCGCGTCTTCTAAGATGACCCAGGGCAAGGAAAAGCCATAGTATCAACACAGGCGGGAGGATGAAGAGATTGAGAGCAGCCCTGCTGAGGAGGAGTTGAAGGTGCTGGTGGATGAGTGACTGGACATGACCCAGCCATGTGCATTCACTGCCCAGAAAGCTAAACCTGTTGTGGGCTGCAGCAAAAGCAGCAAGGCCAGCAGAGTGAAGGAGGGGATTTTGCTCCTCTGTACTGCTCTGGTGAGATCCCACCTGGAATACTGCATCCAGCTGTGGGGTGCCCAGCACAGAAAGGGCATTGACCTGTTGAGATGAGTCCAGAGGAGGGACACGAAGGTGATTAGAGGGATGATGCCCCTCTCCTATGAGGAGCAACAGAGAGAATTGGGATTGTTCAGCCCAGAAAAGAGAAGGCTTTGGGGTGAACGTATTGTGTCCTTCTCCCACATAAAGGGGGACCCACAAGGTAGATAAAGGCTTTTTTACAAGGCCATGTAGTGACAGGACAAGGGACAATGGCTTTAAACTGGAAGAGAGTAGGTTTAGATTAGATATTAAGAAGAAATTCTTTACTATGAGGGTGGTAATGTACTGGAACAGGTTGCCTAAAGATGTAGTTGGTGTCTCAACTTAGGAAGTGTACAAGGCCAGGCTGGGTAGGGCTTTGAGCAACCTGGCCAAGGGGAATGTGTTCCTGATCATGGCAAGGGGTTGGGAACCAGGTGATTTTTAAGGTGCTTTCCAACTCAAACCATTGTTTGATACTGGAGAGAGTTCAGACATTCAAAGTCCACCTGGATGTGTTTCTATGTCAGCAGCTCTGGGTGACTCTGCCTTGGCAGGGGGGATGGACTTGATGATCTCCAGAGATCTCTTCCAACCCTAACTATTCTGTGTGATAAGGTAAGCATACACATTCATAAAGTGTCTGTTCTTGTTCTGGACCAGTGTGTGCTGAAGCTCCCTGAAGTTATTAGCAGTTTGGGTCAAATTATACAAGGCAGGATGAAGCTAATTAAAACCTTACTATCTTTAGTACTTTATGTTGTACAACTAGCCAAAAGTTTAGAGAGTACACCCACAGGTGGAGGACAGACAGGAAAATGAAAATTTCTCCATTACTTCCCTGTGGAGAAGTGTTATTGGTTCACTCCTGAAACTTTCAGTCTAGGGATTGAGCCAGCTGGCTCTGGACTAGGAGGACATGTGTTTGGTTTCCCATCCCACCCACTTTTCTGTCTCCCTTCCTCTCAGTGAGGCATCAAACCACTACGATGTGGGAGTAGTGGATATCTTTAAAAATGGGGCAGAGTGAAAGGTGGTTACTGACCCCCTCAAAGCTTTGTCTCTGATTTTTTTTTTCCTGAAGATGCTCATAACAATAATTTAGATCAACATTGAATTTAGAAAGAGAGGTAGACACATGCTCCTTCTGGAAATGTTGAGGTAATACGTGAGCCACATTAGTTCCTTGGAATATGAACACAGAGAGTATCATGGTGGTCTTGGACTCTGCTGCTCTATGTCTCTGGAAAGCTGTAAAAAACCTCAAGCATTGAGAGAAACAGGCAGGTTTGTGGTGACACAGAAGATTAGTGTTTCTCGAAAATGACTCTTATAGGTTGTTTTACAGTTTAAAGAAGTGCATGTATTTCACATCTCAGTGGTATCATTGAGCGGAATATAATAATTTGAAAGGCTCTGCAGAATTGTGCTCTGCAGTGAACACACAGAAACTTTAGATGATATTTCAAGCAAAGCCAGACAAAGGTCACAACAAGAATGACTGTCACTATATGCTAGGATGATGCCTTTTCAACAGTAAGATAGCCAAGAAGAATATAAAACATTAATACATGGCATGTAAGATTTCACTTTTAAAAAAATTATTTTACTATAGCAATTAAGCAGTTATCAGAGTAGCCATGCAGTAAGGGAACATGTAGGCTGACAGTGCTGTTCATACAAACAAAGAAGTTTAAACTAGAGTATAGAATTATTGTAACAGTGTTTCATGAAAAGTGGTTTGTTTGGGTTTTTTTCAAATGAAATATCATGGCAATAAATTCAAAGATAGGGGTGTTTATTACAATGCTGTTAGTGTACAGAACAGCACAAAAAACTAGATCTGATATAGAACTTGACCCAAGGCATGAAAATCTAATTGGGTGGGAAGCTGCTGCACTGAAATAGTTGAACCAGTGTGTCTTAGGTAATTTTTTTTTCTTCCCTCAAGGCTGTTTATATGAACTCCACGATTGGATGAATACAGCGTGAATATCAATCCAAGGGAAGTGTTGGACAAATTTTAAATACAAAACTATCTTTCTAGTAGTATGGTATTCAACTGTTATTCTAGTAGTCTAGGAAGATTGTTTTCTATTTATTTGTGTCAACAGATAAAACTACCCCCCTTCCAGGGATTGAGCACAAGAAGACTAATATATCAGTTAATTGATTTAATCCCTTTGGTTAGTAGCATTGCTATTTTTAAACTTTTTTGTCATTTGAGCAATATTAATCTACCTGTGGTAATCAGACTTAAGAGTGCACCTTGATTTCAATGTGTATTTCCAGTTTGGAAAGTACAATTCAAGTACAGTCATACTTACATGAGAACTGAAAATAAAACAATTCAGCACTTGCCATGCAGAGATAAAAGACACAGGAGGGCAAGGGTAGATAGAGCATGTCTGAAGAGGGAGGTGGATCATTGCTGCTGGGTAAAATGGAAAGTGTGGGAGAGGTGGCAGCTACATAAAGAGTCAGCCCTTCATGTGCCAAACAACCTGACCTCTCTCACACTAGTGACCCCTCTCACAACAAGAATGAGCACCTTGGTGTCTTATTTAATTATCTTTTTTGTCTCTCTAAGTGTAGTGCTTAAAGCTCAGTGATGGCTGTCATCAGTGTGAAATAGAACAGACCATTTGCCTGTCATAAATGCAGCACATGAACCCAATTTCATCTGCACTAGATAGTGGTTTTGGTGAGAAGGACTCCTTAGTTTTTGTGCACTTGAAACTCCAGTCCTTGGAGGCTGTGGTCCTTGTTTTGCAGTTAGGTGCAAATTTAGCAACAGAAAAATCAATCACTTCATTCTTTATTGTCTTTCATATTCTTACACTACTTGTCCAATTTATCATAGTCATGATGGTTTTGTCCTCCAGAGTATTTTGCTACTTCTTCATCTTGGTGTCATCTACGTGCCTCCTTTTTTCCATAATTATTAGATGAATGTTGTATCTGTTCTTTCCTCAAAGTCATCAGGGGAGATGCAGAAGAGACACCAACTCAGACTGCATAGGTGCTTTGCACTGGAGGAACTTCTCCAAGCCTGGCAATAATCTTCACTAATATGTTTTGTTGCAAATGGTTGTGTATTTCATCCAAGCTTGTGTACAAAGCCTCCCAAATATGAAGTTTTTGCTTTGTTCAAACAATACTATTTCTACTGACACCATTTCTACTGCTTCCTCTCTGCCTTGGTTCTCATATAATACTAATGGAGACTCTCAAGCCAGAGTGCTCTATTCATGAAGTCCCTTGCACTTGCCCTTTCAACTGTGATATGTCTAGCCATCTTTTAAAGCTAACTATTTAAAACAGAGTTAAATGCAGCAATCCAAACAAGGTATAACCTGACCTGTAACAAAAGTTTAATATCTTACTAGCAATTTACACCAGTACATGATTGTTCTTTGAGCTCAAAGTAGGTTCCAATCACTCCAAATAATGATAGAGAAATACACATTGAAGCAAAATTTTATCTTGGTTGAATAATATCTCCTAGTCTTTCATTATACTCTAAAGGTCTAAAATGGCAAATGGTTTTTAATATTATCCTAAAAAGTTACAGCAGCAGAACAAGGTTAATTGCTTTACAATTGCTGCTTTCTTTGCTTAGTCTCTGCTCAAGGTCCAATGCCATTAGCCTTACAACTTCAGAAAGCTTACTTTATTATAATCATTACAAGGTTGTGTTATCTGCTTTCTGCATGTATTTAAAATTATATCTAAAAATTTTAAGCAAGTGATGTACTATTTTTATGGCTGTGTAGGAATCTTTTTTCATTTCTTTTGTGCCTTATCACGCTGTGCCTGAGTGGAACAGCAATCACTTCTCATGCGCTATTTATACAGAAGCAACAATGTCTGTCATGGTTTTAGCATAACTTCATTGCAATAAAATATCACTAATCAACAAACTGCAAGCTATGTAGCCAAAGTTTCTAGAAAGAGTCAAATTTTTCCCAATTCAAATTTGTTGCTCAGTTGACCTTGAATAGGCCTCTGATCTCAGAGAACAGAAAATGTTTGTCTTCAATATGGACCTCTCTGGTGTTGTTTGAAATTGAACACAAAGGTGCCAACTGTTGCCCAAAATCTTATCTATGTTGGAATGATCATGCTAAACATAAGATGCTATTTGAAGTTTGAAAACATATTTTTGGCATGTCTGTAAGCTACAGCTTTTGGCACTATCAAACAGTAAGGGGGCCAAAGCTCTACAGTTTGCAAGACTTTACACTCAGTAAAATAACAGTCTACAGTCTAAAATGTCTAAAATGTTCTGTTTTGAAATCACTAAGCAGGAAAAGTGAGCTATAAAAATAAAGAGTCATTATGAAAATTTAATCTTGGAAGTGGAGCTTAATAGTTGAACTGGGAGAAACAGTGAGGGAGAGAAGGACACTTAGGCCAGGGATGAAGAATTAAAGCTTTGGACTTTATGAAACCTTACATTTTCAGCTGATTTTCAGAATCATCCTCTGTGAGTGGATCTATTACTGGGTTCTCAAAAAAAAACAGCACAAGCTTCTCCATGGCTGCAATAAAGGCCATTAAATTGAATAGTTTATTTGTTGAGCAAGTTAGACTGTAAATAACTAAGTTTACGTTGGACTTTTCTCAAGGGGAAGAAGACAAATTGGATTCCATTAGGAACTTAGTAAAATTTGGGTTCTGTTGTATCTCTCCAGGGAGCAATTAACATTGTCTTGACTCTTGCTGGTCTCTTCCTTGCTTCTGAAAAGATGGAGGAAGAGTTGCTTAAGGAGAAAGTGTCTATAGTTCTGGCAGCTGGGAACAAGTCTGGATGTTGAGGACAGTATTTGACACTTGGTATTTAGGTATTTGAATAGCCTGTTAGCTCTGAGGGTCATACTGCATAGTGATTGTGCATTTCATGCAACATACAGATAGCCAACTATGATGCTGTAATCAGCACGGCATTGCAGTTTGTAAATACTGCACACAGTCACAAGCTACTTTACTCAGGATGGAATAAATAGATCCCTTTTGGGGCCAACATTTCTGTAAAAGAAAATTCAAACAGATGAATGTGAAACCTTCACTATGCATAAAACTTAGAATGGACTAAAACTTCTGAAACTTTTAACATTTTCTTCTAAATACAAATTAAGAAGGATTGAAGAAGTGTCTGGAAGGGACAAGATGCAGAGTCAGTTTTGGAAGTAATTTAACCTCAGGAGGACTTCAGGAAGCTGTTTACTGACATAAGGATAGCTTCACCCAGATCTAACCTAGCAGGAACATAAAACTGTAGCAGATTAATAATGCATGCTTACAATTTTATAATCTCCAGTCAGCTCAGAGAAGACCTCACAGATATACATTGTTTCTTTGGGAACTGCTTCTCAAGGATGTTGATGGCTAACTTAAGAGCTGAAATGAAACGTAGTCAGTAAGAAAAATCAGACAGCAAAATGGTTTCAATTCCTGTATTAAAGAGGTCAAAAAAATAACAAAATACATGCCTGTATGCCACTGAAGTAACTATTTCCACTACATCGTTGTGGAGATAATAATGGGAATAATGTTGTCTGGATTTGAAGGGCTGAAGAGCAGAATCTATGACTGGCATTGTAGGGAAACACTTTACTCTGGGATCTTGCAGGAAACTGTCTTGCTGGTGATGCTTTCACCTATCATTTTGACACATACATGTTTTTCAACAGTACAAAATAAGCTGATTCAAGGTAGTCCCTGAGCAAGTGTTGCCATTACTGTTTTGGGTGTTGGATATGTTGAGGTGTACTGTGTATCTTATTATGTTATGGTCATTGAAAGTTTCTTTCTCTCTAGTTTTATTAATGGGTGGTAGACTTGAAAAGAAAATAAAACACTTGCTATGGCTGCAGTTGCCATTCTCTTTTTCCTTTGAAATTAATAAATCAGGTGGAGCTGTGAGGTAGCAGGCTTCCTGTTGGAGCACATCATGTCCCCCTGTTTGTAAATTACTTTCTCCTACAATGTCAAAGAGCACTATAAAATTGAGTTATTATGTTATGACTGAAGTAAAACACTCTAAAGCTGGAGTGGGAGCTCTAGCTCTATGCAGAAATTTCTAGTGTGTACTATTGCATGCCTCTGAGGACACAACCAGTTGAATGTGAAGTATTACTGTTGAGGCTTGGCAGGACTTGTTTTAGAATCAGCTGCATAATATTCTCTGTTCAGCTTCCTTTTTCCAGTTGCCAGCAATGACTTCTTGTTTTTGTCTTTTGAACTGATATTTTCTGTAATTCGGCCTTCCCTGTGGAGCCAGATGTTTGATTTCAGATGTTTGAAAAAACAAAATTTCTACCCCTGAACAGAGACTATTTCTCTGCTGTAAAAATAAATTCTGGACTTCTATTTTTATTTGAAAATGGAAGTCTGGCAGGGAAATAATTTTGGAGCTATGCATGACCTCATTTTGAAAGGCATTGCCTTTGATTTCTCAGTTCTGAAATACACATCAAAAATTTTAGAAAAACGTACAGAGAGCTTGGTGGGGGTTGTTGCTGATTGAAGAGAAAAGCACTAAATTCATGTTAGAAGACATTTGCTGCTTGTGATCTTACAACTACATTAAAATGGCAAGCCATTCTGTGGAAAGCTATTGATGTTGTATTCAGCAGAGAAAACTGAGAAGTAGAGAAGGTTTCTGGAGAGAAGACCTTCTGAACTTCCTGCTACGCACATAGTATGTTGATAAGATGCTACCTTTTTAAATGTCTGCATGAGACTAAAAAAGCAGTGCTCTTATAGGAGCAAGATCAAGGATGCTCTAAGGCATTAAAGTGTTGAGGAAAGTGGCTGGCAGAGTCCTTGAGAAGATAGGAGAGAGATTTTTTTTTTTTTTTTTTGAGGTTTAAGTTTTAGCGATGAAAGGACTTGTTCTTGGAGACCTTGGTTTAATTGGAAAATTAGTCATATTACATATTAAAGAGGTGTCTCAATGGAAATATTTGTTGCAGGCAAATGCAACCATATTGCTTTTGAGAAATCTGATTCCCTAAGTATATGCCAATGTCCTTGGTCTGAACCTCGGCGCTGTTGGAGAGGAGTTGATGACCATCGTAAGTCACAAATATTTTGTTTCTGTGATTGCCTTTTGTAGTGTGACTTGGAGCATCAATCCCAAGTAAAAGCTAAGACTAGGTCATGGACTTCAAAGCATCCAAAGCCACTTTTGTAGCAACTGAAGGAGGATCCGATTTGGAGTTGTCTTGGTTTAGGCCTTCAGAGATACCTTGAGCCTCCAAAACTGGGAAGGCTGGGTTTTTAATTTTTTTTGTTAGTCTCCTTGTACAAATCCTTTTTTAGAGGCAGTGTGTCAGCTGTTGCAGATATTCCTAGTACTGCAGATATTTCTGTGCTTACTTCTAAAATAATTCCACAGCTTGAGAACATCTAATCTATGGCAAACAGTATAGTCTCTTACCTATACTTAATCACTAATAGTCAGTATATGATGAAAATAGTGATTCTAAGTGGTTTTTTTTAGGAAGAAATAAACAACCAAGTATTAAAATGCAGAGAACCCATGTCTATTTTATATAAAAGCAGAAAAAAAGAAATTTTTTTTGCATAAGAAATCATTCTGTTTGACAATATTTCTCAGTTCTTCAGTCTTCAGAAACTACCTTTTATACTCAGACAAAAACAAATTTTCTTTTCTAATCCTCTCTGAGTCTAGTTAAGTTACCTCTCAGGCTCAACAGTATTCCAGAGTTTCTATGTTGTTCCTAAAGTGTTAGAAAAGTTACAAAATAAGCCTAAGTCATAAACAGTTACATAGAAATTTCAACAGTGTCATAAGCTGCGAAGGGTGGGCAAGCTAACAACAACAAAATGAGGGCTGTAGAAAATGAACACAGTAGCTTTTTTTCTACCCTACAATTTTTTCTATTCCTTGTCTATTTTGTCCCTTCCTTTTGCTTCTTTCCTGCTTCAGTGTGCAACAACATTGACCTGCTATAATGATCACAAAGCTAAAGGCAGAGCTGAATTGCTTCATACCTGGCACAGGCTGAACACAGCAGCTGCTCAGGCTGTAGTACATCTAACAAAGGTTGGAGACAAGTGTGGGGAAAGAGTCACCTTGATTCAGCTGCACTGTGCTCACTTCAATAATCTGTCAACCCCAATTATCCCAGACTATTAATGACTGGGCTGTAGGAACTATAGAATGAAAAAACGTTGAAATTGCTTATATTACCAATCTAAGTGGGGTGGGAGTGTGCGTCATCCATCAGCTCTATCGATCCAAGCTGGTCTCAAGCCAACTGTTTTGATTTGAGATATTGACAATTTCAGTCTCACAGAGGTGGACTATTACCATTGGAAGTCAGCTAGTACTGGTGATGATGCATCCATAGAGGGAGACTAATAATAACTTGAATGCCTTTGAATCAATAGAGGAATCATCAGTGAGTAAGTGCTGTGTTTTTCAAGCTTTGATGGGGTTTTGAAGATATGCTGTATATGAACCACTGGTGAAAAAGAGGGGGAAAAGGTCTTTCCCACAAGAAGCAAGGTGCTTTTTTATAGCAACAACATTAGAAGTGGTTTTTATAGCTAGGATATATAGACAGAAACCATTATTTGTAGAAAAGTGTCATGGCAACATGTATAGAAGCTTTGTTTTGTTTCCTCCTTGCAGGACACTATTGCTTCTTATCTTTTTAACTTTTCCACTAACAGGCAAGTTCATTAGCGCAAAACAATCTCTGTTTTATGAAAGCATTTCTTACTGAGATTTTTGTGCGCTTACTCTTAAGGCAATAACATTTGAGATAATAAGCCAGACTCCCTCCTGATGAAAGCAAATGTGGTTACACTGAAAGTAAACATAGTTACACATTCAAAAGATGAATAAGATAAAAGTCCCAGCTTTGCAAGTGACACAAATAACCTTGTAATACACTTTAATTCCCTGCTAATAAAATCAATGAGTAGAGCATAACAGTAATAATATATAATTGAAATAAAGCTTTTTATTGCTGTTTTAGATATTTTGATTTGTGGTAAGCAGTGGGACAGTGGGGTTTATTTGCTTTTAGATTTTGGGACTTGTTCTTCCTGTGGTGTTTTTTTTTTTTTTTTTTTTTTTTTTTTTTTTTTTTTTTTTTTTTTTTTTTTTTATCAGATATAGGGGAAATAATATAAATGCCTTGGGGAGTGTACCACATGAAATGAAGATAATGAGAACCACCTCCCATAGTGGTTGAGGAATGATCATCTATCACACATGCAGAATGCAGAAGATCCTTGCAGGTAGGCATTAAAGGACAAAGTCAGTGAAGCTGCACCATCTCTCCTGCATGGAATATTGTCCCCTGAGCTGCTGGCCCACTGACAGGTACTTACCCTTTTAAAAAGATAGGCTATACTCTGCCTGTGATATAGTCCTCAATACTGTTTTTCAGCATTAGATTAACTCTGAGATGTTAATTTGGACAAATTCTTCGTGTTTAAGAAATTTTAAAAAATAAAAAGAGTAGTTATTTCACCAACACTTAAACTGCAGGCAGGAAACCTCTGCCTGCTAACCTGTCTTGTTTTCCCCACCCCATGCCAGAGTCACTCCCCCTCACTTTTGCTGGCTGAGCTGTACAAGTGAGCAATCCTTCCAAATCAAGCAAAATTATCTGTCTTGGTTCAAGCTGCAAAGATTGGTCTTTGTGTGTTTTGATGGAAGAAGATTTGAGGAAGGCAGAAATCCCCAGCACCAGTTTCTAGTGAACATCTGGGTGGGCTGGCAGGAAGGAGATGCCACCTTCCACTGGCACAATGCACTGTTGGGAATGCACATTTATCTCCTTCCCATGTATTGGCTAGAAACAACTTTGGCTGCTTTCTTTTCTTCCTTCAAAATGAGGAAACTGCAATGACAATATTGGTTCAAATTTGTCTCCTCTCTGTGAACATCATCAGGAAACAAATTGGTTCCTGAATTCTCATGCATGAGCATACAGATGCTGCATGAGCCATGGCAGCATTTTTAACCTCCAGTATTTTTGTTCTACCAAATCCTCAATTTCCATTCTGATTCAGTATCTTGATCTCTGCTCTTTCTTTGATAGCCTCTGAGGGTGGTGAACAACCTTCTATGTAAAGTCTCACTCTCAACTTCAATAAGACATCTATTTGATAAGAAATCTTTTAAATAAATTCCTACTATATTTCTATAGATTAGCACAGGGCATGCTTGCCTTGCTTTCTGTCACATTTTTCCCCTAAGAAGAATAGAAATGGCTGGGGAATGTTTTGTTGTACTTTGATTTTCTTAAGGACAAGAGCAGTGTACCATTGATTGGGTTTTTCTTCCCTTTGACATAATACTGATTAATACTAAGGAGCATTATACAGACCCCATAGCACCACAGATAGGCTTTCTGTTTTCAAGATCCTGAGGACAGTAAGCTAAAAAATCTATGCATCTTGAGCTCAGTGTTTAAAATTGCATTTTACATATGAGCCTGTAACGTATTTTATCGTGCTTTCAGGCCTAGCTAAGTACTGAATGGGCCTTCAGGAGCAGCTAACCATGAGGCTTTTGTGATAATTCATCCATTAATAAATATACAGAATCCCTGGGAACATACAGGAATTTGGTATATGTAAAACAATCCACCTATACGTTCTTTGGCTGTGTTAGGTTGGCTTGTCATGAATTCTCTTGTAGGACAAACTGTTCTGATATTTCAGTGTAACAGAAATGTTTGCCAATAAATTTTGTTCTTGTACAACCCGGTTTCCCCTTCATTTCTGAATTTTCAAAGTGATTTGGAGGAGAGCAGATCCAGCACACTAAGAGCAAGGTCAAAGGAGAGGTTCCAGTGATGGTTCCATTACATGGAATACCAAACAGTGTTAGGGGATTCTTCATGCCAAGTCACTTTGAGTGAACTGGGGTCAAGTTTAAATATAGGTCCTATACTTGTCCTCTGTGGGACGAGCTTTAGGATTTATTGTGCTATGAAAGATTCACTAATTAATAAGGAATTGTACAGATACATTTAGCATAGTATCTTCTAATAATAAAAGTAATAAAGCATCCTAGCAGCACTTGTAATATGGTAACATTTTTTTCTGTAAACTCATGAAAAAGAACTGTCTATGTATCAAAACAAACAAGACAGCTGAAATTCAAGCTAGGAACAATGCATTCATAATCTTGAGAAACTAGGGAGAGGATAAAAAGGCAAAAAAATATTAAAGTTTTTTTTTGTTGTTTTGGGTTTTTTTTTCCCTGTGTGGCTGCTGCTATTCATTGCTGTACAGAGAAATTGGGGAAACCAGTCTATATCTCATTCTTTGCAGACCTGTCTTGAGTAGTTGAGGAGGTGGTGGTAGAGAATTCATGGAAGGAAAATAAAAGCCTATGCCAAATGAGGGCTGTACACTTTTGCAGCTTTCACCTATGTGCAAAAGAAGGGTGTGAGAGTGTATAAATGTTTTATCTGCCAACTGGTTTTTAAAAAGGTGTGGTTACCACAGCAACTGCCACAGAGTTGTGATTTACAGTATGACACATCTTGCATGCTCCACAGCACAGAGGCTCTTTCCCCCTGGTTGGAGTCTCTGGGTTATGTGGTGCCTGTTCAGTGTTACCTCCACTGCAGCTCCTGTCCTTCCCCTTAAGGTAGCTCATGCCTCAGCTCATGGAGTGGAGGCAGGTGGTGCAGACCGATGTCTGTTTCATATCTTACTGCATTCTGGCTTGGGTGAAGTGTTGGTGGCCTTGAGTTCCATGGTCCCATGGCGACCCCTGTGAGGAATGAGCGCAGAGCAGCAGCCATGGGAGGTTTGAGTTTCAGTACAAGAAGAAAGGGCAACAAGGGCAGAAATCAAACTAAGGCTTAATTAAAGTTGCTTGCAATTGACCTAAAGTATCCAGTCTTCTCTTTGTCTCTCTCATCTTTGGCTTTTTCTTATTTGCAAGGTTAATTTGTGCCTGTGTCGATAAATTACTGTGAAAACTGTGAAACTTCTCACATGGTAGTGCAAATGTGTGCTCTGCATGTATCCATTGGGTTGTTGTAGAGTTGCAGTTTTGTCAGTGCATTATGTAAGGGGGTAATTCTGTTGTGAATTAAAGTCATCAAACCCAGGGAAAGGCTGTGTCTGTAATAAATAGATGCTGTAACAAATAGCTGCTATCCATACTCCTACAAACAGATAAAAATCATGCATGAAAGAGGTCCCAAGGCCATTTCACTTCCTTGGTTTTCAAAACTAAATTGGGCCACAGCTTTTAGTTTGGCCTCTTCCTTTCTGTTTTGTTCAAAAGCATTTTTATGTCTTGCTAAGGAGAAAAGTAATCTTGATTGAGTTTTCAGAAAGGTGCTTTTTAATGAAATCATGGAAATACCTTGAGGTGGTGACATTACAGGATGGCTTCTTTATTGTTGTACTTCAGTAAAACATGAACATTTGAAGGGAAAGATAAAGGCAAGCCTTCTGGAAGACAGGTTCATCTTGCCTGAAGTAGTAAAGGAAACACTAAAACCACTTTGTCTTGCCTTGGTAAACAACTAGATTAGGTTACCTCAAATTTTGCTACCGCACTGAGAGTGAATAATATTTTCTTTTTAAAAAAGTGTATCTTTTCGAAAATAGGCAAAAACTAAGCATACAAGAATAAGTTAAAAAAAAGAGTTCAGAATTATGGGCAAATAGTAGACAACTGCCTTATGCTGGATTCAGAAATATGTAAAAGCACTTGCAAATCTCTTATGTCAGCAAGTCCCTCCAGAGAGTAAAAGTACAAAATGATAATTATTGCAATTTTATTTTTGGCTTTCTACTTTAGCTTTTTTGCATGAGCAAAACAGAAGGGATATACTCACTAGCAAAGCAACATCAAAGGAAAACAACCCAGTTGGAAAATAAAGGACTTCCACATTGCTGTGTAAAGGAACATAGGGAAGTCAGCTTAATAGCTCATATTCCATTTGACACAGAATTAGCCACCACTGCTGTAACATCTAGGGAATACTAGAATGCAGCACCAACATGATATTGTTACTACAGCATATATCTCCCAGGCCTCCTTGTCTCATTACTGGTTTGAAATTCAGAGACAACACTAATAATTTGACAAGCAGCATGATAGCAGGAGACTTCTTATGTAGTTTATATCTATGAGGACATAAGAAACTGGGGAGAAATGATACTCATTTTGTGGGGTTTGAAGTTCAATGAATTTTTCCAGCTTTTCCCAACTCTGCTTTGAAAACACTTAAGCTTTAAAGAGTATAGTTAAAAACTGTTGAAGAAAACTCCCACTAAGTTAAAGTGGAAGAAAGCAATTGGCTTTTTACGCATTTTTCACTCCATAAATACACACTTTCATGTTCATATACTACAAGATATTTATATAACACAATATTATTCACGTCTTATGCAACAGTTATTTTTCACAAACTGAAGGCAGAGAATATAAGATGGAGCCAAATCTCCAGTGCTTTAGGAAGAAAATAAATAGGATTAGGTATTGTTTGCCTTATAGCAAAGCAATAGCTCCTTTTTCTGCATTTATCTTCCAACACAGCAATGCAATCTGTGAATATGCAGCACAAAAGGGAGTCACAAATCCAGGTAAGAGGTAAAAAAAGTTAAATTTTAGGAACAGAAATAAAACAATGTTTTGATGCTGTTTCACACTGTGCGGCTGAGAAGTAAGCTGGTATGGAAATCATTGACCTCAAACATAGTTGGTGGAGTCCAGCTACATTTATGCTGGTGGAAGTGAGATAAGTTTTGTTGACTGGAGTAAGATAGGCACATCTTTTTTCCACAGGAATAGGTAGCTTACATAAACTGGTTGAGTCTTTGACAGCACCTTTTTAAAACAACGCCCCCAAAACCTGGCAACTTAGTTTGTGCTCTGTTGGACTCCACTAAAGTGGGATGAGGATTTAAAATCTAAAGTAAATATGATTAATTCCCTCAGGACTAAAAACAAACCCAAACAACTTAATAAAAATAGCCCTTGGACTTGGTGAGTTTATGTAATGTTAATAGACCATATTTTTTTTTTCTTTTTAAAGGGTAAAAATGAAGCAGGGCCAACCACCAACTTGTATACTCATGTGGTTACTTGGGAGAGAACACAAATCATAACAGAAATTACTTACACATCATTTGCTTGAGGTTAATGTCTTGTAAATCTTGTATTCATCTGCCAGGGGGGACGTGAAATTTTCAGGTACTTTAGGGCCTAGACCTGAAAGTCTTTTAAGGATCACTATGTCACAATGGAGACTGTAAACATTTCTAAGAGGCACATAATAGAGTTGTTATCTGTGTAAAAAACTAAAATCAAACCAGATTAAAAAATCCCACCCCTAAATTTCCAGCCTGTTTTTTTTCTCTTTGGTATGCACCATTTCCATGGAGACTATGACTATTTTATCCCCCAAAGATAATCTTTGTCAATGCACACTATGTTCATGTCAATGGAAATACTTCTCCAAATAAATGGACAACCTGGGTATTAATTCTTGCTTTGCTTAGCAGCTTCACTTGTCCTTGAAATACTGGCCACAGTGCCTGAGAAAGGTGTAGTTTCCACAGCTTTTAAGATTACAGTTCCTGTCAATATAAAATGTTCTTTTTGAAACATTAATGTATTTTGACGTAAGACTCACTCATTTGTCTTCTGTAAAAACTGTCTGAAGTTGTTACCACTGCATAATTAATTTGAGTCATTTGAATTGAACCTAGACGATATTGTGTCAAGCCCTTTTCTCACACACTTTTGTTCTACAACAGCAGTATAGAACAAAAGGAGGAATAGATGAACTTGGAATAAATTTGGAAAATACATGTTTATGTCTAAGACCTTCTAAATCAAACTGATTCATTGCATCAGCTTCTAGGTTCATTCGTATTGTTGAAATTTTTGGACAACTTGTGCACTGGCTGATATTGCATGTGCTTAGGTAATGTCGAATTTGCAAAAATAAAAATACTGATATGAAACACTTGAAAAAGTCTTAAAGATTATTTTTCCCCATATTCTAAAAACTATATTTTTTCTACAATCTCGACTCTAAATGTTTTGATTAGAAATCATGCTCCTGAAGAAATATTTCAGGGTGTACTGCACAGGGACAATATTTAATCTTAGAGATATGACATAGGTGTTCATATCTAAATTTCACCAGGAGCAAATCTTTGTTTTCTTCTCCCATTTCTACTAAGCTATCTCATTGCTTTAGTCTGATCCTCAGCACATGTCTGTAGACATAACTGTATTAAAGTCATTGGAGCTTTGACTTTCCTTGAGAAGCTGAAGTCATCTGTGCATTTCAAAATATGACAGGTGCTTGTTGCAAAGTCGGTGTATGGCAAGGCAATTAATCTTTCGATACCTCTTCATCCCTCTGTAAAATGTCATGTACATTTTCCAGGGTGTTATGAAACTCATTAGATGTTTATTAAGCATTCTGAGGATCTCTTAGGGAAGGAATGTAGATGATATACAGCATGGTGCACAAGTATGAGATCTTCAAGGTACTTACAAGACACATGGAGAAACACTTTTTACAAGGGCTTTTTAGTAACAGGAGAAGGGGCAATGATTTTAAAATGAGGGAGGGTAGATCTAGATTTGATATGAGGAAGGAAATTTTAATGGTGAGGATGGCAAAGCACTGAAACAGATTCTCCAGGGAAGTTGTGGATGCCCCATTCCTGAAGTGTTCAAGACCATATCAGACAGAGCTTTGAGCAACCTGGTCTAGTGGAAGGTGTCCCTGCCCATGGCAGGGGGGTCATATTAGATGGCTTTTGAAGGTCCCTTCCAACTCAAGCCAATCTCTCACTCTGTGATTTAGTCCTAGGCCTCATTCTCCCAAACCATGGTCATGCATATCTAAGCAACTGAATTACAGAGTAGCATCACTGATTAGACATGAAGCCACAATGACATCAAAGATTTTGTTTATTTTAATCATAGAAGAGGTAGACACTAGTGCAGCTCTGTCCTTCTTGCCTGCTTGCTCCTGCTCAATACAACAAGCTGTAAGGATTTTATTCTGTTTCTAGAAAACTTTGTTTTGCCAAGGCAACTGCTTCCAACATAAAAGCTTATGTTAAATACTCTGTGCCTGCATTAATTCAGCAGTCTTTTGGCTCAGTTTAGGGCTTTTCCCCAGCTGTACTTTGCAATTCTGTTTCACATCCTGAAATTGCCTTGCCATTACCACTGTTATTTCATCTGATGTGACATTTCTTGTACTCAGAGGACCTGAGAAAGTGACATGTACCTTTGAAAGACAGGAAGCAAGAAAATGATATAATAGGCTGCTCGTTGTAATATCAGTTGTCAAATGGGTTGAAAATGACATATATGGTAGCCTTAGATTACTTTTCCCTTTTTTCTTGTCCACTTACCTTGCAGGAGAAGAAAAAAACCAAAACCACCTGTTCCTGTGTAATCTGTGAATTACAAGAAGTTTTATAGTTAAGTTTTGAGGTGGCATATACCTTTTCCATATTTAACATATATGTATTGCACAGAACCTAAGCCAGGTTCATGTTCTTCATAATCCGAAGTAAAACAGTCCTATTTTTTCCTCTCTCCTAGAATACTTCATTTGCCATTTTCTATGTCAGGAGGTTGGTTAATTTTATTCCTTCCCTGGGGTATCTTGCTAATACACTTGTCTGTATGTGGCTATTTCAGCGCTGAACCCTACACCTGCCTCTCAGAAGCAGATTGTGTTGCTTTAGTGTGAGCTCAATTTGCCAATTATTTCTTCCCCAGCTGCTAGTAAAACATCTGTCAGGTCACCAAATGTGATGCAAGTATTGAATAACTAAGTTTCATACCTTCTGCTGAAGTCCTAATGCAGCTGTGGATTTCACATGTGTAATCATAGCCTCCAAATTTGTGAGCACAAAGTGGGGTGGTGGAATGTCATGTGGGTAGGAACCGGCTTAAAAAATCTTAATTTTTTGTAAATTAAAAAAAAATTGATATCAAACTTTTAAATAATTAGTAAAAAATGTTTTCTGTTTAGACAGTAAAATAATTATGCTGATTTAATGAAAATGTGTATATTTTGAAGTTTCTCTATAGCTAGGTTTGAATGTTCAGATTTTTTGTGTTAAGAAAATTACTGTGTTATGGGACAGTTCTATGAATAAAAACCAGAATAGATTGTTTCATTAAGTTTTTGTTTTTAAAAAAAGCTTTTATTTGAAACACTGAGGGAAATTTGAGTGGTAAGAAATCCATAAAAATAAAATCACTCTCTTCAAGAACCTTATACTTCTCTTTTGGGTAAGTCCTTTAAAGGTATTGCCTCTTATGGTAATATGCTGAACTGTTCTATTCAATTGATCATTTTGTGCTAAATACAACAAGATAGTCTGGTAAGACTGAGTCACTGCATTCAGAAATTGATATCAATTTGGCTGTAAGTTCATCACACAACTCCAGGTGCTGAACTGCCTGCTCTGTGTGCACTTGTTAGCTGGGACCTCTCCTTGAACAGTGTAACTTGCCTGTTCCTTACAAAAAGCCACTAAAGAAGAATCACTTCTTTTACACTGAATATCCTGGTACATCATGACACAATCCCAGGACACAGAAATTTCTAGGTCAGGTCTTTCTTTTGCCCAAATAAACTTGTTTTTCTACCTGCTGCCTGATCAGTATCTCCTACTCCATTTGCCCTTTTCTGCATGCGTGCTTTAAGATCTTTGCAATGGCAGATGGGTCTCTTCAGCAATCTATTGAGAGATCAAAGCGTGCTTTCTTACAATAAATATCAGTATGTTCATGTCTGAGGAACACTTCCAGTGGAAGAAATTGTGAGACTGTCAAGAAATACTTAATAACACATTTGAATCACCAACAACTGTTTTTTTTTAAACTCAGCACTGCTATGTAGCCTGCTTTGGTCCAGCCTTCCGCTATCTCTTTTCTTTCAGCACTAATCACCATTACCTCACATTTTCCCAACAATTCCCAGATTTTTCCTTCCTTAAAACTGTGAGACTCTTTTTGTGGGGCTTCCCTTTGAGCAATGCTAGACATCCACTCTATGACCTTTTCTTCCACTACAGTTTGCCTTTCAAATGCCAAAAATCCTTGCCACAGTCTAGTTCTAACCCTCTGCCCATGGCAGGGGGGTCATATTAGATGGCTTTGATCAGCACACAAGTATTATGTGGACTTAGAAACTTTTCCCTGTGCATATCCTGTGTGGATGTGTAGAAGGGCAGAGTGCACGTAGGCGGTTCCAGGACATGTCTCTTGGTGTGCTGGAGAGTCAGTGATGCAAACTCTCATGTTCCTGAGAAAAATGTGACTTCTGTGACTGGGGCTTTGATGGCTTCACTTCAGCACTGTGTGTAAAAGGGCACTTCAGCTATACTCTTTTCAGGGCTTGCCTTGGAGCATGCAAATACATCTGCTTGGTTCAGTTGTGGCACTAGGGAAAAAAAACCTGATTAATGGATCCTGGAGGCAAAGGCTGAAAGTAGGAAAGCATGTGACTGGCATATCCAAGATTTTGGCAGTTTTATGTGGAAAATTTAAACTAGATATTAGTTTTTTAGGGATTGCAATAATCTGCTAAGGTACTCCAGGCTATGCATTGACTGAGAGGGGCTGCTGAGTACCTAAAGGCAAAGTGCTTTTGGGACCTAACTCCATAGTGGGCTTCTGTGATAAGAGCTGGGAAAATCCCGCCTTCTGGAACATCCAGAGGTGAATGGATTTCTGCAAGCTGTAACCTAAATTGAACTCAACTTTAGGACTACCCTTACATTATTTGAGACAAATTTAATCCATATTCAGTTTTTGTATGGCCTTGACTCGAATGGCTTCTTACAACAGTGATTAGTGCATGAGCTGGAGAGTGGGAAGAAGGCTCCTGAATCTCTGCTAATAAAATAAAACATTGGACCTGTTCCTGTGGGTGAATTCATTTTCTCTACTCTCTCCAACAAACTGTTTTTAATCTAATAAGTTTCCTTCTGTCATTCACACTTCTTCTGAGTCACAGCATTACAGGCAAGTTATTTAAAAATTAAAAAACACCACCATGCTGTGGAACGTAATCTGAATCTTTGAAATTTCGTTGGGCATTTTAATTTCAAGATTAAATCTAGCAATCAAGCAGATGAGGACAGATGATCATAGGTAATGCAAAATGCACCATTTCTGGGTGCTGCTGAAACCTGGGAATGTATTCATCCTGTGGGGCTTTTCATGTATATGTATAAGTTGTTGAATTCAGGTAAAAATGTAGAGGGTAGAAATATTTGTCTCAGGTATCCACCAATGCTTATTTGATCAAGTTATTCAGGAGAATCTTTATAAATATAAACTTATTTCCTTGCTATATGTACATCCAATATCTTCAAAAAAAGGATCTATTCCAGGTAGTACATTCTTTTAAGTGTAGTTTGGGTGTTTTTTAAATGAAGGCTGTGTTGCTGATATGCTGATCTGAGGAGAGTTCCTTCCTACAGCTGCAAAAACTCCCACCTTGCAGAGCTGCACAGAAATGACCAAGCTTACCTAGACCCCAGATAGTTGCATGTGCTTGTGCTTCAAATATCCTCACACCCCCTTTGGAAAGTGCATATGGCTTGTTTTAAATGCTCTGTTGTGAAAGTTTTGATTTTTACTGCTCTTCCAGGAGCTGTGTTGTAGCCCAAATGACTATTTTTGACATTTGATTTCTGACTTCCAAACTTCATTTGCATTTTTTGAGAAAACTGCTGGTTTTCTCTACAGGAACTGAAGGGCTAGAACCAACAAAGAGGAAGTTTAGGGTGGTGAAGCAGGAACAGTCCCAAGTGAGGCTGAGCTCAGGTGCACAAACTCATTAGCAGAGAAGATGGGATGCACAAGGATCTGAGGGCCCTCTGAAACGAAAGTTATCCAAGGTCTCTATGATACCTTACCTTGATCACAAGTCTGTGGAGAGTGATGTGAGTCTGAATCATACTTCAAGACACCACATCTCTGCTGACTTGGGACACCTGCCTGAAAAGCCCTCCTGATAACTTGCGGCTCATTTCCCCTCCACAAACTGCTCCTCTTCAATCAGTCAGTGGAAAGGGTCCTTTCTCATAAAATGTGCTCAGAAGGTAGAGTGACATTAACCATCCTTAGGAAAATATGCTTGATGGCAAGAAGAACTAATCCTGTTAGCATACACTGGTACCAATCTGAGTATGTTTTATTGGATTAAACTGTCAGAGATATGGGCACAGAAATGTTGAGCCTTAATTAGATTTAGGTATGGCTCAGCACTGTGCTGCTTGGGTCTTGGGGTTATTCTTTCACATCTGTGCAGAGCTAAAACTTTTAAGATTCTAAGAAACTTCAACACTAACTAAGCAGGTCTCTTCAGGACCGTGGTGTCAGAGGAAATTCCTGAAACCTTCTTGGTTTATTTTTGGACCAAACCCAAAGCAATTTCTCCAATTTTTTTTTTCTCCTCTGTGGGCAAAAAATATATTTTATTTCTTCTACGTAGTGACACATACAGATGCTCTGCTTGTGTAAATGTTGGGCAGTTTGTTTTGCTTTGTGCATTCAGTGCTTCAACAAAAATTATTTGGAAATCAGTGTTTCCCAGAGCTCTTTGTTAAGTCTTTCAATGATGTTGCATGCAAGTTATTTTAAAATTTATGCTGCAGTGTCTTCTCTGAACAGGCAATTTAGAAGAAGATCATGATTAAAAAAAAAAAAAACAAAACAAAAACCACAACTCAACAAAATCACACAGGTATTCAGTAAGCACTTCCATATTTCACAGTAATTTTAAGTTTGTCATTCCCATTTTCTTTTCTTTGGGAAAACCAAGCCATCCTAGTAATGCTGCTTCTGAAATGGGCTTGCTTTCATGCCACCTGGTACTGGGGCTTCACCAGTTCTGAGTCTTTCTCTGAAGAAAAAAGATGGTGAATGAGGACATGAGCTGAAGTACAGCAAAATAAAAGGTGAGTTAAGGGCAGGCAAAGAGTAGAAAGGAATGTGGGTTCAATTTTGGCAATGAATTTATAAAAGCTGCCTGCAATTGCTTGCTGTCTTCCACCATTCACACAGATGTTTAGCTCAAGTGTTAGCTTCCTGGTTCTCCCATCTCTGGTCCTGCACTTCCACTTGCACAGTTCATCTTCTGCCAAAACAGCTTGTCTTGGTAGTTTCAACTTTCTTTTACGTGACAGCATTTTTAAGCTAGGTTTACCTAAAAAGAATCAAATCAGCAGCAAGGATGTGACTTTGTCCAATATTGTGAGCTGCTGTCAAGGTCCCTGGCCCAAAGTTTTGGAGCATTTTCTTCTTAAAGAAGGGCTATGACCTCTCAGGCATGTTAATGCCACCTAGCTGAGCCAGTCCATGAAACCTCCACTTTTGCGCTCCTCCATCAATTACATGCTTCAAAACCCAACAACCTTCAAAGGGTTTGCAAGTAAATAACTGATGTGCATTAACCTTTGTAAATCTGCTTTGAAAATTCAATAAAACTGCTGAAATGTTTCTGACACCTTCCAGAGCTCATCAGAGTTTGGTAGTGGTGTTGCTATGGTACCTATCAACTAAAGTTATTGATGCCATTAGTGTCATTTTAAAACTTACCTTATTCCACAGTAAAGACCAGGATCCTAAAAGGACTTTTTGGTAGTATCCAAACAACTGTCTAAACTTCCTAAGTATTTCTCAGCATAGAAAATGCAGTAATATCTATAGAGGGCATTAGCTCCATTCTGTTTTAATACCAAGCAGTATCTGGTGACTTATTTAAGTACATTGGAAGAAAAAGATTATTACTCTCAGTTGCTCCCATCTGCTCATTGTAAACTCCAAATGGAAGATCCTTTGATGCACAAAATAAATCTCTTCTGCCAGGCACCAGTCAGTGAGGGCTTAGTGCAAATAATTGAATGCAAATAACATAACACATTCCATGATAGTCTCAGATTTGCTTGGCAGATTTGTAGCCGACAATCCTTTTTAAAACCTTGAAATATTAATTTTTTTTACATTAAAATACCTTACAATTCTCTGTTTACCTGTGTGCTTTGTTTTCTCTACTGTCAACTTAACTGTATGACTTTAGAATAAAAAAAAAAGTGGAATTGAAAAAATATGGCAAATTAATGTCCTCAGGCTTGCCACCATTGCAAGCCATACATCTTATTGAGATTTCCCTTGGTTAGATGTGAATTTTTTGTGCTGCCACATTGGTGGGAAAAGCATTCTTACAATACTAATTTACACAATTCTATTATTGCAACAATTTGAATTTGGGAGCTGGTTGTCAGGATTAGCATAATTTCCAACTGTTGCATAAAATGAATTTTTTAGCATTTCTTAAGTGTGCATTAAAAGTTCAGTGAGGTTTTTAAGTGGGGAAAACATTTTGAAATAGTATTTTGAGTTGAATCCAATGTACTTGGCTAGAAAGAGAGGAAAAGAGATCTTTCAAGTTGTCATTAAAATATGACCTTGTCTATTTCTGTGATGAATGAACAGCAAGTATGAGAAGCAAAAGACAAAAGTTGAAAGAAACCCCTGATGTTACTGAGATGCTGCAGAGACAGTGCAAAACTTGCCTCAGCTCAGGCCTTATTCTCTGTCCCAAGAGATCATCAATTTTGGCAGTATTTCTTTTCTAACAGCAGGATAAGGAAGTGGAACAATTTCTTTCTCCCTGCACTGGCTCAAGGCCATCACTAAACCTGGATCCTGCTTCCATGAGTGGCAACAAGGAGTAGACAGGGCTAAAAATGAAGTACATGTCTGAGACTCCTGGATTTCAGTGTTGGTCTCTGCATGTGTAAAAAAACTACATCTTGCTAACATCTGCAGTCTTCATAGAATGGTTCGGGTTGGAAGAAACCTTAAAGGTCCTCTAATTCTGTCCTCCCACCATGGGCAGGGACACATTCCATGAGACCAATTTGTCAAAGCCCCATCCAACCTTGAAAATTTTTAGGGATAGCACATCTATTCTCTGGGCAACCAGCTCCAGTGTATCACTGCCGTCATTGTGAAGAATTTCTTCCAAATACGTAATCTGAAGACACACTCATTCAGTATAAAGCCATTACCCCCTGTCTGTCACTATATGCCTGTGTAAAAGTCTTGCTCAAATCCAAGTTTGCCATAATTATCTGAGGGTGCTGCACAGAGGCCACCATTTCACTCTGCTTGCAAGGTAGAGACACTCTGTGCCCTTCTTCTTCATATTTTTACTATGGAGTGTCAAGAGATTGGCTGCATGACGAAGTAGGGCACAAAAGGCTCATTTTTAAGACAGACCCATTAACAATCTAACAATCAGTTTCTTAAAGCCTTGACAAACACACTGGGTGCCATTTGGAGTTATCGAATCATAGAGTGGTTTGAAAAGGACTAAGGACGTCCATGTCATCTAGTCCAACCTTCCCACCATGGGCAGGAACGTCTTCAACTTGAGCACATTGCTCAAAGTCCCATCCAACACGACCTTGAACGTTTCCAGGCATGGGACACCTGTCTGGGCAAACCATTCCAGTGTTTCACCACCCTCACTGTAAAACATTTCTTCCTTGTGGTCTAAATCTATCCTTTTTTAATGTAAAACTATTACCCCTTATCCTATTGCTACAGGCCCTTCTAAAACATCTGCCCCCATCATTCTTAAAGTACCCACTTTTAATACTGGAAGGTATTTAATACTGGGGGTCTCCCTGGAGCATTTTCTTTACCAGGCTGAACCACCCTAATTTTCTCAGCCTGTCTTCATAGGAGAGGTGTTTCAGCTCCAGCAAGTCCATGTCTTTCCTGTGCTGAGATTTCTCTGATCCCATATTAACTATACTCATTTTTCACTGTTTTTATGGCCATTTTAGACATATTTATTGGACTAAACTGACCTCCCATCTACTTCAATCTTTTTTTTTTTTTTCAAATTCCCTTAGTAAGCCTTAATACTTTTCTTATTTGGGAAGTGGAAATTGCCTTTAGTGACTCTAAAAAGCTCCCAGTCCTAGTGATGTTGAACATTACACATGTTACTGTGGGGTTTCAAAATTATTCCACTGTGGCTAAACTTCTGCATAGCTGAAAATGGAATTCTACTTATTTAAAAATATCAGAAAATGAAAACGTAGTGGGGGGAAAAATCCAGCTGCTTAGGTCAATGATGTGTTAAAAATAGCCTCTGCAAAGACATATAAGTGTATAAGGATTCAGGAATGTATCAAATTGGGTAGAGGAAGGTAAGGGGAGAATGCAATGTGTCATATGCCTTCACAGTTGATTAGCTGGTTATTCTTGGTGCTAATTGGGGGTTTCCTCAAGAAGGGACTTCACATCAAGGTCATGGTGTCACAGTGATCAGTATGGTAATAAGCTTGTCGAGTACTCTTAAATTATGGGGGGGAAGGGAAAAGGGGTAAGAGAGCTTTCTTCTTGAAGTAGTGATTTCTTAAACAAAATATAATATAATAGGGAGAACTGATTGAATTTAGCCAACTGTTATGTCACCATAGCAACCATACATGTAGCTCCACACTGAAAATAATCTTTATTTCTCAGGGANGGGGGGGGGCAGGGGCAGATACACTAGGATCTTGTATTTGAGGGAAGAACTAGTTTTGTTTTGTTTCAAATATTGTGATAGGGAGAAAAGATGTGGATGCTTTGTGCACTGCATTGGCAGATTTTCCTATGTTACCTTCAGTGGGGGAATCCAACATAAAACAATTGCACACTGCCTAACCAGAAAAAAAAGTCTTGACAGTTGTTATTGTTTATTTGTTTATTTTTAACCTTTTGCACTTAGAGGTCATGAACCTAAAAGTGTGATCAGCTAGGTTGAAGTCTTTCTATTGGCTTTTCTTTGGTTAGGTCAAAAAGCTACAGCTAAGCTATTCTTTTAATGATGTGGTATATAAATGGAATAAAAATTTTGCTGATATTTAAAACATGTCAACTTCTTCAGTGAGTTGTACTAACAGTCAGGAAATGACCCAGTAGGTTAATCCAATGGAAGTGTCTTAATTTGATGCCTTCTGTTGAGGAAACTGCCCCAAAAACTGGTTAATAATAAACTGTTGGCCTGGGATCAGTATGAGGCAATTTCACATGCCCATTAATTGTCTGTTTTTGTATGAGAAATGTTTCTAACTGATGGCAGCAAACTGTAGTTTCTTACAGTATTTTAATGTTTTATCATGCAGGTAAAATTATTTCTATACTAACAAGAACCCCTCTTAATCAGCTGTATTTGACTTATACTGAGCAAACTCTTATGAATTTCTTTTGGAAAGAAGAAGGAATCCTTTATAGCTAAGAGGTATTTTTGTGTGTGTGCTGTACTGTATTCAGAGAGGACAAATGCTCCTTTTCTTCTCCTCTAAGCAGGTTGTTACTGGGCTTTCTAAGCAGCATTTATGAAGAACAAAGTGAGAGAATAACTTTATAGTGGAGACAGGGAAAAGGCTGTTCAGAAAAGGAGAGTGGAGCTTGCAGGGGTCCTGTGGGCTCCCCAGGGGATGTGCAAACTTTCTGCTAGCACTGAGCAAAACAGAGCAGTGCTGGGATCAGGGAGAAAACAGGGCTCTGCTGCTGCAATGCTAAATCTTTTGCTGACAAGTTTTGCCTCACAGCAACGTCACAACTGATGCTCTCCTTGTGCACTGAGTTTGGTGGGAGTGGAGGTATGGAGGTATTCCACTGCTGCATGGAAAAAAACACACCTAATGCCTGTGTGACCATGGGCACCGTGTTAGCCAGAGAAGCAAAGACAGCTTTGGAATGACAAGTGCTCTGTCCTTTTGGGAAATGGACTCTGATACAGGGAGCTAGGGGTCCTAAGTCCAAGCATGTCTGTAAATGTCTCTTTCTTTTAACATCTTCATTAATAAAAAAATAATGCTAATAACAGACTTCATCAGTGGGTCACGGAGAAAAAGCAATGCCTGAAGCTTTGTATCTTCTTTCAAACTGCTGCCTCTGTCTCTGAATGATGGATTAGCTGCTGAACAGCTCTGTCAGTGCTACCTAGCAGTGAACTGATGATACCACTTTCCCACAATTAATTCAAGTGTTGCAGCAAGGCTGACCTGGCTAATTAACGTGAAATAGCATTCAAATTACCACAAGTATGTTATCTGTCTCTTTATTGTTTTTAATTTGCTGACAGCAAAATCACTGAAAACAGAGATCTTGCAGAGATAGTTTAAAGAGCCCTATTATTCTGGAGAAGTGAATTGCAGTGGGGCTGCCTTTGGCCAGCTGCAGCTCTCATAGGCACACTGAGTCGAAGCTGGCCTATTTTAGCTCCCCTTCAGGAGCATTTTTGCTTCCCTGAAGGTGTGACGTCAAGTGTTATTAATAGCTAAATTGCCTAACATCTTATAAAAGCTGTACATTTCCATGGAGTTAATTCTTTTGGTGCTGGTTTTCCACATAGAAGGCTACAGGGTAGGGCTTGGGGATGCAGCTGTGGAGAAAATAGTGGATGAGGCAGCAGGGGAACTTGCTGGAGAAATACAGCCCCTAGATTCACAACATTTGTGAATTTTCACTGTTTCTGTAAATGCATAACAGTCTTTTTTTTTTTTTCTTTTTAATTGAGCTTTGAGTACTATAGTATCTGTGCTGATGCTAGAGATGATGGCTCCCGTTGTTTTGAACATCTGGAGATATGCACAGGGATGAACACTGCTTCCCCTCCTCCATTATCCACACACATGCATCCTTAACTGCATAGAGCTCATCACAATGATGTGCAAACCTGTGCAGTACCTGTGCAAACCACGGTATTCAGAAGATAATTTTGTGCTAATTGTTTAAATGTTAGTCATTGAAGGTAGCACACCAGCACCCATGAAACAAGGTGACAATAGAGACAACCTGTGAGCAAATTCTCATGTGTGATTTCTTGCTCTCATCCATTTGTGTGGAATTTTGCTGTGAATTTACGGTAAATTTTATTGTCAATTAACAAAAATACACAGAAAATATTATAATTTAATAAATGCTTTTCACAAAATATGCAAAGCAATAGGAAATTTTCGCAAGACATGCAAAGTTCCTGAATGAAAAGAAGCAGCTGTTTTGAAGAAGATGGGGAGCTGGATTGCTTTTGATTGTAGTTTTTCCATTACATCCCTAAAGTCTTCCATCTGCTTTCCAAATAGCACCAAAATGATCAATCCACTTAATTGCTAACTGCCTATAAATTGCTAATGTTTAACTGGATCAACAGTTTCCCATTTGCTGTTTGTTTTCACAGCATACCAAACACTATGTGATACCAAGCTCTACAGACCATCAAAATAGAGAAAGCACCAGTGAGAGAAAAGCATTACTCCATGATGCAGTGTTTGCTATTTGTTTTATGTCATTCCTGGAAAAAAAAACATAAGCTATTGCTCTTATTGGGTTTTCCACCTGTCCCTTATTCATTATTAACCTACAGTAGTAAAGATTTTTCCCCGCAGACTCTTTTCCTATGAGTCCATAAAAAACCCAAATCTGGGTGTTTTTTTTTTGCTTCCTTCCTTGATTTCCCTTACTTCAGATAAAATATGTTATTATGGGGATGAAAGAGTAGCTTTCATCTACAGTTAGTTTCAATACTATCTTAGGCCAATATTAATACATTGTGCTAACATAAGAACATTGAATTTTCTAGAATTTTTGTATTGCCATGCAATTGATTTGATACCTTTCCTTATTCAAGAGAGATATTTTAAGCTGGTATTAATTTGTTTGATGTTTGGGTTATGTTTTTTTCCTTTTTCTTTTAGTCATTTTTAAGATCTGTTATGGAGAATGATAAAGACACCCAGGAGGACAGCTTTTGTTTCTGGTTTTTTTCCTTCTCATTTTGTCTGGACTAATCACTTCATGAATAAGGGTGGTTTGCTTGCTCACTGTCAGGCCTTGATTAATGAAATTGTCTTGAAAGAGTATTTTCTTTTAAAAGAAGATGGCTTTTGCAATAGCAACAAAAAGGCCTATCCTGAACAGTAAAGAATGTTTAGGTCTTCAGCACTACAATGGTGACCACAGCAATCAATAATCAGCACGTCTCTGCTCCAGAGTTGAGTTTTTCAAAGCTGACTGCTGATCACTCCCTTTTTGATGTCCCTTTGAGACACCTGCATGTCCTTGCCAGGTGACAGTGGCTGTGTGAGCTGTGTGCAGGAGACTCTCAGGTGCAGGGTTTCTGTTCTCCATGTGTTTGCCTTACAGCAAATGCTTATAAATGGCTTTGATTGCTCTGCAGTTTGTTTCCCCAAACCTTTTTGCTTCATGACCTTACACTTCCCTTGCAGAAAATCAGAATGGGAGGACAGGTCATGTAGTGGCAGTGTGTGAATGTTGTTTTATTCATATCTGTTGCAGCCATCACTAAACGCCTACCAGGCACATTATCATTAAGTCACTGCTCCTGTTATGTTTGTTTGAACAGTCCCCATTGGCAGCTCTGACCAGCAATATTTTTTTCCAAGTGCTGCTCTGCTATAACCAATGCAAAGAAATCTCATATTGTGGTGCTTGTGGTGGTTCTAAAAACCTTGCATATTAAGGGAGTTGAGATAGTTCAACCTGGAAAAGAGAAGGCTTCAGGGTTACCTAGTTGCAGCCTTCCAGTACCTGAAGGGGGCCTACAAGAAAGTTGGAGAGGAACTTTTTACAAGGGTGAAGGTGTAGTGATAGGACAAGAGGGAATGACTTCAAATGAAGAGTAAGTTTTGATTAGATATTTGAAAAAAAATGCATTACTCTGAGTGTAGTGAGGCACTGGAGCAGGTTGCCCAGAGAAGCTGTGGATGCCCCATCCCTGGAAATATTCAAGGCCAAGTTGGATGGAGGTCTGAGTAATCTGGTCTGATGAAAGCTGTCCTTGACCATGGCAGGGAGGTTGGAACTGGATGATCTTAAAGGTCCCTTCCAATCCATACCATTCCATTATTTATATAACTCACAAACAGCCAATTAGCAAATGCATGACAAAACTTTCCTGCTTGTTGCAAGGGCTGCCCACCCTTTGCCTGCTTCTGTGTGTGCTGTGGGGTGTGAAGCTTTGCTGAACAGCCTCCAGGCTTCCTTGTGGGTCTGTCCAAGAAGTATTGGATTTGGGGGCCAGGGATGGCCCAGAGTTCTGGCACCTGCCACCACCCCTGCAGTAAGATGCATCTCTGGAGAAGCTTCTTGTAGCCTGCAACACAGCTGTCTGGCACAGATAGAGTATCTCATCTTGACTCTTATCTCAAGTGCCTTAAAAGGGTACTCAGCATGCCCACAGTGCTCTCTATTTCACAATAGGTTGGTTTCACTAGCCTGCAAGTGCACTGCAGCTGATCTCAGGCAGGCTTTACTATGGGTGGTGAGAAACCACCACCCCTGATGGTTCTTGTTTGGTTCAGGAGAACCCACCTTCCCTGAAAAGATGTCTCCTCCCCCACAACCAAACATCTCCATGAGACCTCCTGCCAGCTGCACCAGGTTGCAAATAACCTGATGCACTGGTTAAAGAAAGGTGTGCACCTTGCTTGTCCCCTCCCTAAGCAAGACCAATCTGTATTAAAAAAAACAGTTTGGTGGAATTATATCTTCTGCATTCACAGAGATCAGTCAGTGACATGAGAGCCATTTTTGGGCAGCAATCAAGGAGAAGCACAGCATCTCTGACCTGTGCATGAACATTTTTTGTAAAATGTTACATTTCTAAGTATTTTTCTCTGCATGTCATATTTTTCCACCCACTCTCCCTTGCTTAGAGGTGTTTAAAAATGTTTGGAATGGAAACACATGAAAAATATTTAATCACAGCAACAGCCTTGTATAGAGTGTTCTGTTTAGCAAAAAAGTCTGTGTAATCTGCATATCAGGAACCACTTGGAGACATTACGCGAGCTGTTATCTCTAATCACTCAAGGATGTTTTAGGCTCTGGGAACAACAATGACAGCCTTTCCTGGACTAATACAACATAGTTCTTGCCACTGACACCATCTCTTGGAGTAGCGAGAGAAACATTGCCATGCTTGATGCTGGGATCTGGTGGATGTTGGTTTTAATGGCAATCAGCACGCAGCTGTTTTCACAATTGTTTAAAAATCATATTCAGAGTGTCTGTAAAAACTGGAGCAGGAATCAGTGTGATCCAATTTAGAATGCATAGCAACATTGGTATACTAATTATAATTTTGCCACAAGCAATTGTCACAGTCATAAAACTGCCAGTTTTTGGTGGTGGGCAGCTTTCTATTTCACAGGCATCTGGTAGAATCAGCAGAGGACGATTAGCTTGCCAGACTGCCGGCTGTGTGCAAGAACAAAAAAATCTCAATGTTGAGGTAGGCTGGAGAAACCAGTGAATTCTGCAGCAGAGATAGTGGGCTAAAGCACTGAAAAATTGAATATTGCGTGGCATTTAACAAATAGGGCTGTGAATGCGTCATGTCGATTCTTACAAAGCTTAGCGGTGCTCTCAAGCTATTCTGCACCCTTCAGAACACAAATAGTTCTGATATTTTTATACCTAAAAATACCTGAGGTGCTTGTGTATCAGGGAGGTAAGCTAGATTTGCCATCAGTTTCAAGTATCACACACTTGAAACTGATGGCAAAAAGAACACACTGTTGCACTCTTTTAGGTTGAGACTGAGGGCCAATACATAACTTCCACCTTCCTTCATCCCTAAGATGGAGATACAGCTCTCATAAGCCAGACACTTACCCAAAGTCAGTTGGACATTTTTCAATGACATTTTCCGATGACACAGACTGGCACCAAGAAAATTCCATTTTGAAGCAGGCACAACGTGAAAGCATCATTCTTTCATTGCAGAGCTTTTCAGGCCAATTTGAGGATTTCATTTCAATAACACGGCAAATTTTATTTCAACTTTATATGAAAACATGCAGAAAAGAAAAATACTTTGTTTGAGCCTTTCATAGGGTTTCAAAAGATTTAAATTCATGAAGGATAATTGGGTTCTTTCCTTGAACATGGAGCAGAATTCTATTTCAAAATCTCTACATATACCAGTCAGATGTTGCCATCAGGTGCAGTAAGGGCAAGGTCCTCCCTTCCCCCCTCACTGCTGCTGCCTGAACAGCCATGGGAAACCTCCCTGGAAGGCAGCAGCTCTGTTGTCATCTAATTATTTACCTCTGCAACAGACTGGTTCTGCCTCTTGGAAAGGGAGGCAGATCTGAAGTGTGCCATACACCTTCTTTTCCTTAGATGCATGATGGTTGTATCTGTATTGTAATAAATGAACTGTTGCAAACATTTTACATTAAGAAGTTCCAATTGATTTTAAGAGATAGAAGTTATGTGGAGCAAGGAGTGTTTTATCCCACTGTATACTCCTTGTCTCAGTGAAGGTTTGATGTTTTAGTTCTGTTGTCTATTGCACGCGTGTCATTTACGGAAAGAAATCTTTTCATTTCGGTGACTGAATTGTGGGTGTGTATCGGTTCTCTGTATCAAATGGGTCAAATGCTTTCCTCAAAGCAAAACTTTGCTTGAATGCAATTTACCTACCTAAACATTCATAAAAGAGAAAGAAACAACTGAGTTCTTTCCTGAAAATGCTTTGAGACTATGTCATCCATGGTTCAGTGCTTAGCTGAGGTTGGAATAAAGAACAATCAGCTAAATGAGAAAATTATTATAGGGCAGGCTAGGTATGCTTTCTTCTCAGAGAGAAAATTAAGATTGTAGCACCAGTTTGTGGCATCTTTTTTTCACTGTTATGCTTGGTTACATGTTCAAGAGCAGAGATAGTAATTGTAAAATGATAACCTAGGAAATAGTAGTAGCTGTAAAAGCATAACTTAGCTGGAGCTTCGTGTTTGTTACTTTCCCTGGGGGTCAGAGCCCCATGCAACTGTGCTTGTAGGTCCTTCACTGAGCTCTTCCAAATCTAACATAGCTTTCCTCTGTTTTAAGTACACTAAAACTTTATCTACTCTTTAATTTACACTAGTAAACTAAATTGGATATTCACAGTAAGTTCACTGATGAGATGACTGACAGTAGGAGGACTTTAGTTTGTGTTGTTTGGCATGGAAACACGATTTTTTAAATCTCCAGGAACTGAAATGCTGCTTCTTTGCTTTCATCTGCTAGTGCACATGATTTTGTTGTATAAAATGGTGGCTGTGAATAAAGAGGCTCACAAAAAGACTCATGAAACAACTCGTGAAAGAGTGTGTTTTGAAAAATCACTTTTTTATTTTTATATCAAATGGTAGTACTGGATTACAGTAGATAAATTTCAGTAATATTTGTGTTTGGTACCTATCATGTGCTTAAAAGTAAGTACCTTCCCAAAATAGCAACTAGATTTGAATACCAGTTAAAAAGTAATTTTCAGACAATTAAAAAAGGATAATTACTTTAAATAAAAACAATTGTATTTCTTCTTCTGTAGTTACAAAAATGAAAATAACTTACCCTTGGGTATTTTAATATTTTTATAATGGTTTAATAATTTGTAGGTAACCCAGTTAATATATGTTAAGTCTTTGAACATTGCAAGGAATATTATATATGCCAGAAGAAACATTGGGGCACTCTTCCATCTCTTCCTCCCTTCCCCCATCCCATCTTTTGCGTTCATTCCTAGACAAAAACTAGAGAAGGAACGAGGCTTTCTGAGTTGGCATTGTGAATCACAGCACAGCTACAAAAAAACTTTTGTCCTTTAAACGACTGCTCTGAGTAGCGGACGGAAGCAGGGCTTGCTTTGAGCTAGGAACGGGCAGCGAGAGCAGAAAATAATGACAGAGGGCACAGATACCCTGCTGAAGGCAGCACTTGTCCTGCCCATATGCCCCCTAACAGTCAACAAATTGTTTTGTGTGGAAAACACTGGCTACTCTTTCTGCATCATTTGCTCAGTGTAAGAGAGAAGATGTAAAGAATAATGTGATGTGGGGGAAGGGAGGAAAGGTCTCTGCAAAGCAGTTTCCAGCATGCTGTCGTAGAGGTGAAAAGAAAAAATGTTTTGGGAAAGCACTACTGCAGCTGAAAATGTATATTCAGAAAGACTGTAGTCTCTCTGTAGGATGCACTTATTTTTTTCTTCAGTCTTACACCTCTTTAGTATATGTTGGCTCCTAATAATTCCACTTCTACCTATATATAGCCATGGAATATAATAGCCATGTCTTTCTTCCCCTTGGGTAAAGACTGATCTCAAAAATTTTTGATCAAGCAGAGTGTGGAAAAAGGAAGGATTTTTAGGGAGAGGAAGCACCTTTTCCTTAGACTTACTGATAGAACTGGAGTAGAAGAAATATTAGAGCTTTTGTCTCAAAGTAATTTTATCAGTTTCTGAAGGAACAGTGACTGCAAGCTTGCCTTATTTGTTTACAGCTACTTTCTTTCCCTGAAAACCTTAGACTATAATGCTGCAAATTTACTGCTACATATTAAAAAGATTACATAGTATAGAGAATTATTATTTTAAACTCACATTAACTTTGGAATTTCAATTAATGTTCAATTATGATGTGTTCCTTTTTCATGTCTCTTGCCTCTTGTGGAACCAACTTGAAAAGGACCATGGTTGCTGAAGAGGTTAAAGCCAGCTATGCAGAAAGTCAGCAGTGCATCAGGTCCTGTGCATGCCTCTGGACTGGTTCTTTTATCATCTTACCCGATGTAACTACCCATTTTTTCTGAGATGTCTTTTAATCACAAGTGTGAAGAGGTATCTTACTGCACACAGGTAATTTAATAATGTTAATCACAAAAATACTGTGTTAAATAGTTTTTAAAAGGTCAACTCAAAGTAAATTTTTCCCCATGACTTCTCTGTCAGGAATGGTGACAGAGATTTCAGGTACAATAAATTTTCAGAAACTTGATCATTACAAGACTTCAGATTTGATCTCTGGAGAAAAAGATGATAATCTTTTTCAGGTATTTGCCCTGCAGGAGCATGAAGCAAGAGAAATCCATGGGATTTCTTTTTATTTTGTAAATACTCTTGGAGGAGGCAAATTATGACCTCTTTCAGACATGGAGTCCTCAGTCTTAGCATTTAAATAAGGAAGGTAGGAAACACCAGAGTGACTTGAATTATGTATAAGGACAGCGAAGATTGTTTTTTATCATTATGATGTTGGTGATATTAGCTGATGAGATCACAGGAACTTCAGAAGAGCACTGCCAAAGCGAGAGGCTGAGAAAGTTAAGTATACTGATATAGGGGAAGTGTATTTGGGACCTCTCAGGCACTTCCTGAGAAGTTTAATTCTAACCATTCAGAGAAAAATAACAGGACACCATCAGAAAAATTTGAGGATACTGTCATGCACAAAACCTGTCAATAGGAGTGTTGAAAGTATTACAGAGAAATTTAAAACATTTTCTTATTTGAAGTGGATTTCTCTAACTGGATTTCTATAACCACTATAGAGGAAAGTGCCACTGGGCAATCCTTATTTTGAACTACTGACTTCCTGGGTAAATGAGGAGTTTATCCATGAAAGTTAGAGCATTGAATTGCTGGGACAAAGAGTTTAGCTGGATTCAATCAAAAGCATACAATCTGGCCCTTTGTAGACAGGTCTCATCACACCTTATATAACTTAGTTAAGTCATTATATAGAAATTTGAAGTTATACAAAAAGGGCAGAGAAATAATAGAAGCCGTAGAAAGTTTATACCCTTTCTCCTGATATAAGAAAACTTTTAATCATGCACCAAAAAAAAATTAGATTGAGTGACCACTGGGAGAAAAAACAAACAAAACCCTCTGGTCTTCTGCTATTGCTCTGCTGGGACACAATGTGGTGCTTTCAGGGTGGTCCATGGTGTTTCACTTCAATGCTGCCCACATATTTCTGCAGTTTACTGTAGTTTCACATTTCTGAACTTTACTACTCTGCTGAATTAATGGATTGAGACATGAAGGTTAAAAATTTTATAGAGGACTGTTGTATTGTGTTTTATATGCTTTTTATAATTGTTCTGTACTTTGGCTTATCCCAGTTCTCCCTTATTTCAGTGGTTCTGCCCATCCTGCCTCCTCCCTCAACCCCTCCCTGGTGTCCTGTCCGTCACTCAGCAGCCCATCCCTTCCCCTAGAAACTTCTGTTAAGGGCGTCGAGTGACTGGTTCAAGAACCGGGGTTCCTCCCGCAGGTTACCCCCGTTGGTCTCCCCAGAGACCCATCTTCCCAATGTCCATACCCCCATGTTTCCCTATTGGCTCCCTATCTTTGTTCCCTCCCCCTTTATGATATACCTGAGAGTCCAGAGCTTGGTCTTCGAAGCGAGGTCGTGCTGGGCTCAAGGTCCCTGCCTTAATAAACCTGGACTGATCCCTCCATTCGAAGTCCACTCCTTTCTTCCACCGCAGTCGTGTTCCTGCCTCACCCGCGAAGGCGAGAGCCTGAGCCGCCCTCCTGACCCCCGGAGATCGGGAGAGGTTCCCCCACAGCTGTGTGTGCACAGCCAGCCGGGACCCCTGAAGGGACTCATGGAGCCGCCCTTACTATAGAGGACATATTTTTTGTGACACTATTTCCTAGGTTTCAGTGACATGGGAATAACTGAATGATGACACAAGAGAAATGATCTTAACTTTGGGTTAAAAAATTTTTGGAGAGGTGTTTAACCACAGACTCCAAGGCCAGAAGGTACCAGAGCAGAGTCAAGTTGGGTTCAATGAAGAAATACTGTGCAGAATTTGGACCTTTGTAGACAAGTAACATCTGCAGAAGAGTTCTTAATCCAGGGGCAGACACGTGTAAAATACTTAGCATGGATTTTCAACTTTTTTTTTTAATTAAGTTGTATTGTAAAAATGTTTGGGATTTTGGGGATTATTTTATATTTGTACTTTACATTGATTTTTTAACTGCAATAGCAAATCCTTCCTTGGTGACATGATATGTTTCTACATCTTGGGATAAACATGTTACAGATGAAAATGGATACAGCAAATTATTTGTTTAGGAGATTTCTTTTTTTTTCCTAAATTGACAAGAAACTTGTAACCTAACTCGTACTCTATTTTAAGTAAAATATTTACAAAATTACTGTAGCTGACTAATTTATGAGTAATGGACTATGCCCTGTGGTAGACACGATTATTTTTTATATTGATAATGGAAATATTTTCTTCTTCTTTATTCACCACAATGTGATTTGGTGGTGGTGTCTAAGTCAACCATTTTTCAACCTGCTTTGTCATTGAAAACTTGAAAAATCCAGGAGTTCTGGGGTGTCAGTCTTTTAAAATTTTTAACTCAGCAATTTGTCTTCACTGTGCCCTTCCACTCTGTGTCTTTTTAAGATGAACCCTTGGAAAATTCCTTAAAAATAGACTTTTTACTCTAGGTAGTTTTTTTTTTTTTGTCTCCTAGCCTGTCTTCCAATGCTTCTTAGCTGTATAATGGATATTTCCTTGACTCGTAAGCACTACCTTTCTCAAAATCAGCTTCTTGGAGTCTCTTGAGATAATGTCTTCTCCAGTGGGTATTGCCCTCTCTTCTCTGGAAGAGAAGGAAGCTTTGGAAGACATTATGTAAATCTTTAGGAGTAAATGATTTTCAGTGCTGCTTAATGGAGCTGTAAAATTTTGATATTGTGGAAGTTTTATTTTAAAAAAGATCTTCCTCCCCACCCCCATCTATAGATAAAGATAAGAACATTCTTATTTGCTTGTTGTAAAAAATATTTGATCAAATTTGAAAACATATTTTAATGCAATGGAGCACTTGCTCCATTTCTCATGCTGCCCTCAACTACTGACTTGTTCATCAAACAGGAATTTCAACGGTCTAAAATACTTGGATTGGGAGATAAGCATAGGCTTAAGATGACTGACCTCTTAGGGTAGGAGCTCTGCCTACTTTTTTCCTCCATGGTTGTTGTAAACAAAACCATTAACTCTAAAATGCATTTCAGAGGAATTTTGAAAGGCCATAAATACCATCAAGGAAATCTGCCGTCATCATCTTGAAAGGACGCTCCAGAATTGTTAAAGCATATAAATGAATAACGATATACTCGGTGCATATTTGTATTGTTTTTCCCATGTGCTCCTCACCAAGTGGCACAGCAATCATGAGCAGACCTCTTGGGCATTGCAGGAGAAGCAGAGCAGTGGTGGCAGCTGAAGCACTCTGCTAAGGGAACGCTGCCCAAAGCGCTGTCCCTAAACCCGCATCGCTTATGGTGTCCAGTGCTGCGGTACACGGGATTACCAAGCCTTGCTAAGTTTAAAGTACAGTAATCCTCTTTCATGCAGTAACACGTGTAGATTCTTTATAACAGCTTAGATGGTAATTAGTGGGGGATTTCGGATTCATTGACTGGATACAAATATAGCATAGGGGAGGGAAATACCTAGGCAGCAGTTCTCAAACTCGGGGTCATAATGCAGTAAGGGTTCCAGTATTTATGGGGATGGGCATGAGCCAGCAGAATTTTGCAGAGGGGTGAGTGTTACTAGCATTTTGCAAACAGAGCTATAGGATCTTTATCAGAAACATACAAAGACTGTCTTGGCTGGTAGGAGTTTCTAGTTCCATGTTTTCTACAGCATTTTGTAACCATAGGTGTAAATCCTTCAGGGCTGACACTTCAGCTGGCTGTGTCAGCGGTTATTGTTCTGCTTTTGAAGTGTTTGGAAAATGTGGTTGTTCAATCAGCCTTATTAGTTTAGGGGGTTCTGATATGCCTTATGAAAACAGGCCTGGGGTGAGGTGAGAAAGAACGAAGGGAACTGACCTTGTTTTACCTGCACGGACATTATCATTGCAGTTAAGGCAAAGTGAAAGATTTTACAAATTTTGATATTCAGCAGATCAGTGTAGCCACCGAATGAATTTTACTGTAAATGCATCGGCTCTTTATGCTTACAAATTGTCTGTATTTCAGCTATTGGACTGGTAATAGTGAGATATTGCCAGCTAGCAAAGTTGAGCAAAATGAGAGAATTTGCTTGTTTAAGGTTTAAGGGAGTAATAAAAATCCTTTAAACTTTTTTTTTAGTGCTTGGGAGAAATTTTTATTTAGATAAGAACAAGATTCATACCAGCTCAAAATGCAAACTCAGATCCTAGAAATACAAGCTGAATTTGCATAATTAAGATTTAAAATCCCTTAGTTCAGCTATTAGTTTACATATTGGTCATTGGATGCTTAATTTCTTGTCAGAAGAGCAAGGGACTGGAGTATGCAGCCCTAGGTGAGAGCTGGTTTTGAAACACTCGTTTGAATTAAAAATATAAGCAAACAACAAATCTCAAAAATTTACCTGAACTGGCATTTTTATTTTTATGTTTTGAGCATCAAAAAGGGCTTGATTTTGATCCTCATTTTACTTGTTTGGAGCTTATAGGTTTGTTTACCTATAATGAGCTTTGCCAACTCTTTTTTGAACATTTAGTAAGTGCCTTAATAAATAATAATTTGTTAAATATATGAAAATATTCATTCTCTATCCTTCCTACAAGATATTAATCAAGCTATAAAACCCACCTATGTTTTATTTAGTTTATTGAATAGTTTACAATTAAAATTAATTCTATTTTTCCTCAAAATTTTTATTTTTTATGAACATTGCATATCTCATCTTGTTTAATCATTGCATGAGTTTCTCCCTCTCTTTCCCTTTCAAAGAACTGAGTAAACAGTTCCTCCTGCTTAAGCTGCCCTTTGATGAACTTTGAGATTTTGTGGGGTTTAAGGCAATATCTTCTCCTCTGCCAATAGTGGCTTTCCCACTTTAAGTAGCATCCCTGAAAAAGTGCACCAAAGAAATATTTCAATAAATTTGAGACTGAAAGCAAAAGGCTGTTGATTAAGCCTATGCAAACACTTGCCTTCGGGTTCATCTGCAAAGATGAAGGTATTGTATGTGTGGGCAGAAAAACACACATTGTAACTTCAATTTTATGGGGGGGGGGTCAGCATTCGGGCACTCCTGCAAATGGGGAAGTGCCAGATTTTGACCCATCCCTTCTCAAGGGATATTTGATTGTCAGGGCTGAGGGCTGGGGTTTGGGCTGGAGCTCTGAGCACAGGTAGCAGCAGCAGCAAGGCAGCAGCTTCCTCTTGCGGAAGAGCTCTTGTGTGAGCTTGGCCTGAAGTCAGCCCCAGGGGTGCAGGTGGACCTGCTTGGATAGGGGTGAAAGTGATGCCAGATCCCAGTTCTTTGCTGCAGGAAGTGTGTGAGCAGCTGTTTCTCCTCTCTTCCCTAAGACAGACATAAATACTATGTAAGCCACCCACAGAATCATGCAGAAAAGCACATCTCAGGTTGGTCTTTTTTTATGTTAGCTCTGTCTATGTCATAGAACAAATTTGCAACAATAAATATTTTTTCAAGAAAAGAAACAAAATCTGTAGCTCTTTGGTCAAAAGATGCATCTAAGCCTTGATCTACTTCTACTTTATTATTCAGTTTTCATTTCATTCATGCATTATTATGTATTTTTAAAACCCAATTTCGCAGATAATTTCAAAACATCTGAAGTGGCATTTTTAGGTCACGAACTAGTTGTGGAATATTGTGACCTACTTCTGTAGATGAACCCAGAAATTTGAAAGGAAAATAAATGTTGACTTCAGTGAATCTTCTTACTATCTATTTTGGAAGACATCCTTTCTCTTTATCTGAGGATTTTGTCAAATCTGTATAGAATATTAATAGGGAAGAAAAGTGCAGAAATAAACTTCTTTTTTTCTCAAACTTTGCAGCAGAAAAAGATTTGAGTGCAAGGTGTCACTACTATGCTGATACCTCCTCTAACCTGTTATGTTACTGTTTTGCTCTTGTTTCTGTGCCCCCACTCACCATGCACATAGAGCCTGTGACTTCTTTGGGATTTATTTCTTGGGACCAGAAGGGACACCAGTCTGTTGCACTTACAAGACGTAATACTATTATTTCATCCTTGATTAAATTTGTAGCATTTCTTGTTGAAAATACTTACTTTACATCCTGACTGCCGTGATTCTCCTGTGATCACTTTGCTTGCTTTAATCACAATTAGGCACTATTTTTTTCTCACTGCCTTGTTTTCAATTGATTTTCTTAGTTAATGCATCCAAGCTAGTAAGCAAATAGAGAGGAACAAAGAAAACTGTTGGATAGTCATTTCTTTCGTTGATGTGCTGTTCTATTGTTTTCAGTTCCATGTTAACTCTGGCTCAGATAATCTTTTTTCTTACTCCATATGACTCACAGGCTAAACAGAGCAGATGGGGGAGTGATTTCAGACAGTGACCTCATTTCTGCAAATACTACTTCTCAAAAAGAGACAGCAATCAACCTGTGTCTTACAAGAAGAAAAAGGTTGCCTTTTTTTTTCTTTTCCTTTTACTGCATTATAGACATGAACAATTTTGAAAAGATAAAAGGGCAAGGGGGTAAAAATGTGAGCTTCCAGCACTACCAGTGTGTTCTGCTGTTCTGAGCCTTGTCAAAGACGCAAAGAGCACTGTCAAACCTTTGGGTTCAGTTACCTTGAAATCTTCTCTCACGCTATACTCTTAGTTCCTCTCTGTGCACATAGTATTCAAAAGATTATTTTATTCCTGAAACCATTTTACATTTCAACACATGAAATAAGAGATTATCTACTCATCTCTGTATCTGAAGTTAATCAGGAATTAGTTGTGATGTTCAGGTCGTAGATGCCGACACTACTGCTGCAGAAAAATGCCCATAATAATGGCTGCGAATTGCTATCAAAAAGTACAAGTTCTCAGAAAAAATCAGTATCTGCAATAAATAATGGTGGTAATTTTTTCCTGTGGTCTTTATTGCCATGACTAGTCCAAGAGAAAAAACAGCTGCATGAAACCTGTAGGATAGAAATTTCCATAATGCTGGAAACACCTGACAATTTTATTTTTCTGTAAATGCTCAGCAGTACATATATACTGAGCAATGAGCTGTCTTGAATTCATAGACCAAAATATAAAACTTTAAGAGGAAAAAAAGAATGCAATTTCAGTAGCACCCCGGGTTTGGTATTGATCTTCTCTCTAATAGTATTTGCATCATTAATTGGACAGCTCTCCTGTCTTACTTTGGTATGAAGCTGACTGCTAGGAATACCACCTTAAAACCCACAATACTGATGTATTCTCTTCAAATCTTAAACCATATGGGTCAAGTTTGATAAAAGAATCTTCCTTTTCAAAAGAGGAATATTAATATCAGACTATATCCTTAGAGTGAGGACATCCTGAAGCTTAAGAAAATAAGTAAATAAGTGCTAATTTAAATCAATAATAACTAATATTGAACGTTAGTATATATTAAACAAGTCTTTTGAGTTTTGGAATGTGTACAACATCATACATCTAGAGTATCATCAATATGAATAAGCATTAATAGAAAGGCACTAATAATTTTAATTTATTTAATTTCTCTCCATACTATTACCTAAAGATATACATATTAGTGCATATTATACTTAATTTTCTTAATGAGCAGGTAGCATGGTAAAACCAGTGATTTGCTGCATTGCAATCATATATATTTTTAAAAACATTTTTCAACTCATATTGATTTATTCTTTAGATAAAAATTTCTTGAAGTTATAAAATAATGGAAAGGATGACATCAGTGATATTAAGTTATCTAGGAATAATCTGTAAGGAGCAATTATCAGAAGGAGTAATTACTATGAGACACTGACAGAAGAGCAGGGTGTTCTGGATTCCAGGCAAAATAATTGCCTGATTCAATAACATGTGAACCCGTGTTATGTCCTGTGAGTTGACATTGCCTCTTTTAAAGATAACTTTTGTAATTATTTGTAACTTTCTTATGAGAGGTGATCTGTGCTTTCTTAAATTCAGTCATGACTGAGACCTTCTGTGGATATAGATTTTCTGCATCTGCTCAGTTTGGTCTTGCAAGTTTTGATGAGAAATTAGCACTCCTTTTGTTTTTACTTTTACCACTAAAGGTATTTCTCTCCATTTGATATCTTTGTATTGTTCTCTGTTGGAAGAATTGTGGGTGGATGGTAATTCTGACCAAGGCATTCAGAGAGGTGTTTATGCACTGAGAGCCTGTGCCCTACTTCTAGCCAGGGCTGGGGGAAGGCACAGCCAAGCTGAAGCTGGGAATTAAATGCACTTTCTTACTTTATTTTCTTGATAAAGACCCCTAACAACTGACAGGACTGGTGATTTGTGGCTTTTTCCTGTGTCCTGCCCTTCAAACACCACACACGGTCCGTAAGCCAGTGTCCCAGATCAGAGGAGAGCGATGCCAAGCCCTGCTGTGGGAGACCAGCACTGCCCAGGGCTGCAGAGCCCTGAACCTGCCAGTCATCCTCAGCACAAGCCAAGGTTTAACTTGTAATGGAGGTGAAGTTTATTACCCTCATGTTATTTCCTTTGAGAGACGTAAATGTAGTTGCCCTTCAGCACAGAAAATGAGAAAACAATCAGGTAACTTTAGCTACAACATCAAAGGAAACAGAAGGCGATATGAGATTCCACAGAACATGTGTAATATGTTGGGGTTTGTGGCCAGTAACTTTTTTTTTTTTTTTTTGGCAAACAATGAACTTCTATTCAAGGTGCACACGGGGAAAGTTGAGGAGTTAAAAGCACAGTAGCCACAGCTGTAAATGTAGTTCTACAAGAAAGTTTAAGAATGTTCATTACACAAACAGATTTTCACATTACTTGATAATTGTTTAAATTTCTTTAAATGGTTGAAAAGTATTTTTTATGCTGGGGGAGGATGGGAAGCATTTTTATAGGATAGATAGGAAAAAATCCCATTACAACTGCTATGTAAATACTGTGAAATCAAATTAAAGGAAAGAAAATTGAAAAAGTGGGGGTGAATTTTCTTTTCTCACAAATCAGGTAAAATGCTTCATCAATAATCTTCTCTCTCAGTGAAAGTTGCCCTGATAGTTTAATTATGCAGAGATTAGTCTTATAACTAAGCATAAGAAGTCCTTTCTAAACCCCTTCTATGAGCTCAGATTAGAAATCTAGTATTCAGTGTAACATTTTTTTCTGGAAAGTGATTGTTTTAGTCAATTAAATGGAGATACTACTCACATTCTAAGGTGCAGATACTTCTCCTCTGGATCCCTATTCTATGTGATGTAAAAAGTGGCTTAAATTTGTAAACAGAGAATACCATTTTATGACTATCACAGTGTCAGAACCAGCTCTTGTACAAGAACTGCCCAGCTGTACCCCACAAATGCTTTGCCGAATACAAAGGCTGTACACAAGACTCTCTCTCTGTTGGCAAAATCATGGGAGAAAGTTGGGGTCAATGTTTGTATGTTACAAGGAGATTACTCAGCAGCTGGAAGGGTCTTACCCACCTGTGAGAATTCACATATCAGAATGTGAATTTCCCCATGAAGCCCAAGAGCAAGACAGATGAATGTGGAAAATGCTAAGGCTGGTGACTGGGAAATGGAAAATGTGCCTGAGTCTTTTGCTGTGATGGTCTCAGATATGACAAGCATAGGCATTGGAAAAGGTGGTAAACTGTCACCTGGACCACTTTGCTCACTTACTTCCCAGCTCCAGCAGAAATCTAATCTCATTTCTAATGCCTTTCCACTGCTTCTTTCTAATACAATGGGGTTCTTGATGGCTTTATTTGCTAAAAGATCATTTTGGGCAGCAGTGGCTTTTAAAAACATTTGCTACCTACCGATAGACTGGAATGGCTTTCCAACACATTTGCTGCTTACTGATGAACTAGCTCTGAGGCAGGACATATCCTCACTTGCTGCCTTTCTACAAGTTAAAAAATAAAACCTCATAAGGGAACTGAGTGTCTGTTTGTTAATGGAAAGCTTAGTGGAGCTGTTCACAGCTTTTTCCTAGTAAGTTTGATTTATGAGGACACACCTTCAGCAACAGATATGACTGTTATTTATTTACATGCATTCTTCCATTCAAGTACTTGTACTATTTAGTGAGTATATGTACTTGCTAAAAGGTGTGTGCTTGCTTATGCCAATAACAGAAGATCAAAGTCTTGCTTTAGAAAGCTCTGGAGGTCAGAGTATGACAAGGCAGCCTGCTCCCCTCCACCTGCTCGGTACTCACTGCCTTGGCCTTTCCTTATGGGCTTCATTTTGCTGGTTTGGGAAAACCACCTTCTGATATGCTGGTTAGAGTTGTGTAAATATATACACATCCATATTGATAACAACCAAACATTCTTTAAGGTTAAGCATTAAAAATAGTCATACAAAACAAAAGGGGTTCCTGTGACAAAAATCACACCAGAGAAAAATTCCATATTATGGTCCATGTGGCTTAAAATGAAATGTTAGCTATAATGAAAGTCGTTGGGTTTTTTTCCTGATTACTGTAATTTTTCACAGCTTCCAGCTATAAGGCACAGATTCACAGCACTTTTGACTAGAAAAATAGCCTTGAGCATTGTGATGTCCCTTCCTTGGACATAGGAGATTAAAAAGCTTTTTGTGAGTAATAAGTCTCTTTCATGCAATAACACTTGGACTCATAACAGTCTGCATCATAATTAGAGAGTCATTTAGATTCATTGATGGTATGCAATTATGGTTTTCCCTTGTCTGATTTCTCTGACCTGTGCTTTAAATCGAACTTTACAATACACCTCCCACATTAGGCATTATAATTCCCATTGACTGCTGATGTATTTTCCATAGTGTTTAGGAGATTTCTCAAGGGAATACTGCAAATCCTGTAAGTCAAAAATAACACATTGCAATAAATTGCCATTTTTAATGGCATCCATTATTTCCCCAAGATGTAATGTCTCAGGGGGCACGAGTCCAACAGAGATTAGCCCTAAATCCTTTATAAATCTGCCTCTATTTGTTATGTATCACTCCTCACCTCACAGGCATTTGAGATTGTTCCTCACTTCGCACAACAGCTCCTCACAAATACTCCTTCCATTTGGTTTTATCTTGAAGTCCTGGGAGAGTTTCCTGATTGATGATAGCATGTTCAGGCAGTGGACATTAGTGGGTTGAATTATTTCTGCTAGTGCATTAGCTTTCAGAGAAGTTTAGGTCAACACTTATCTTTGGCTGTGATAATATTTCTTTTTATTTTAATCGGCTCTTCTATCCTTGTGTTATTTCTATCAAACCTGAGATTAATGATACAATCTGCTTTTGTGTGCTGCTACTACCTGAGCACACCAAGCTATGACAAATACTGCTCTAAAAGACTCCTGAGCAGTAGCAAAGTCTTGTTAGCCTTGTTACAGGGAGTACACATTACATAGGGAATTTTATGAGTCATTTAAGAAAAGATAGTTTTAAAACTGCTTGAAAATGTTGGAGAGCATTGACGTAATAAAGATATAAAATCCAACTCCATTTTTTATTATCATCCAAAGAATATATAGCTGCATTATAGTGGAAGTTATATGTCACATATGTACCAGTGGATACAGAACAGCAGGACAATTCCAGTCATAGCAAGAGAAAAAGATACAGAACTGAGGATATTAACACCTCATTCTGCACTGTTCTGTGGCTCATTTACCACCCCATGATACTTAATCACAATGAAATGCCATACATATACACTGAAAAAAGTGAGATTATAACTGGCTTTCAGTAGTTTTTCAGGTAGCTTTACTAGAAGCAAAACTTCTGCTTTGAAATACTTTTGCACACCCAACAAAATTCTACAGCATCCAATAAAAATTCTGCCATTTTTTCTTGATTCCTTCTCAAAATGTCACTCTGTGCTCCCACTAGATCATCTGAATGGGGGTCTACAGTAACAAAAGGGTGAAAATAAGTGATGTAAATGTTTAATCTCTCTGTAATAGTCACTTCATACATAGCCAAAATTGTTTATGAAGTCAGACACCTATCTCTGAGCACTGATGTGCAATTCCCTTAGACTGAGGCCAAAAGAGAGTACAAGAGGAAAACACCAATGAAATGGAGATGGCATGACAGAAGAGAAGAACATTTTTTCCATCCTTTGGAGAAAAAAAATCTGATTTGAAAGGAGCTTTCTCTGCACACAAGGCAAAGAGTTTCTCCAATTTCAAAAATGGGAAGAGAATTTGTGTATTTATCATGCTTGCACAACCACTACAAGAAGAGATCATGGAACTGCTGAGAAACATAATTTATTTAATCTTCAAGGCAACTGGTGATGGATTGGAGAACAAGGGTATCAATAGTGCACTCAGAGCTGTTTGGAAGGTTGGAAAAGAGGGAATCTTCTTTCTGCATCCATGAGAAATGATAGCAAAATAAATGTGTCAGGGGAACAATTTAAGCTTTTTAAGAGCTGAATTAGCATTCCAATGGTATTTCTACACTTCAAAGTGTTTTGGTCTTACTGACTGTCACTTCACTTTCAGGATTCTCTTTTTCATATATTTAATCCTTTAGGTAGATGGGTAGTTTGACAAACAACAAGAAGGGGTTTAAATAATTATCTTGAAAGGTTCACTTGTATTAAATAAATACTTTTTAGATAGCATAGATTCCAGAGGATAAACAGATACTAAAAAAGCAAGGTAAAAGTCTTACAAATATATAAGGTTATGCCTGCATGCATGGAACCAGGCTCTTCTTGGTGGTGCCAAGCAACAGGGCAAGAGGCAGAGGGAAGAAACTGATGCACAAGAAGTTCCACCTGGATATGAGGAAGAACTTCTGTACAGTGCAGGTGACTGAGCACTGGCAGAGATGTCCAGAGAGATGTGGAGTCTACCCCACTGGAGATATTCAAGAATTGTGTGGACACAATCCTGTGCCATGTGCTCTGGCACGGCCCTGCCTGAGCAGAGAGGTTGGACCAGATGACCCTCTCTGACCCATTCTGTGATTCTGAAATTTTCAGTAAGGCAGCATGTGTTCGTAAAACTGGGGCCTTAACAAGTTGCCATGGTCTCAGGAAGGTAAGGAAAACAAATTTCCCTCTGGGAAATTTGAAAAGAGAGTATGTTGTAAGAAGACAACTGAAAACAGATCTACCTAGATGAATTTTTTTTTTTCCTTTATTGGTAGAATTGTTCAGTATTAAAATCCACCATTTTGGTTGTAAAGTCCATTGATAGCTTTGAAAAAAATAAAGCAAACTAAATGAATAAGTGTACAAAACTTCAAACTTTGAATTATTTACTATTTGCAGATAGAAAATCCCCAGGAGGGACTGGAACAGTTGTTGTCTGAAGGTTCAGTTCTCTCAGTTAATAAGAGCTTCTGGTGATTTGGTAGATATTTGGAGGAAAATAGATCTGGCAACAAGCCTGAAGATATTTCTTTAGCTTCAGGCTGTGAGGAATGTGGCACATTTATTTGCAAAGGACAGAAGGAAAGGGAGACTTAAAAAAAAAAAAAAAAGAATCAACCAAAAAAACCTCCCAAAATAGATAAACTTATGCTCCATTTTCAAAATCTCTCAGCTTGAAATACAGTGAAGCACATAATGTCCCTGTAGCTACAGCAGGCTTCCTCATAAATACTGGTGACATGCTGAATGCTTTAAGAAAAGGAATGGAAGTCATTAGACTTCTCATTAATGGCCTAGCTCTTGGGTAAGACTCCTAACGACTGCCGGAGCATGAAAAGACACCCTGGCAACTGCTGATCTGCCAAAAGATTTCTTCCTCCCCTGCTATTTCCATTGGACCTTTTATTTAAAAACAGAGAGGAACTTGAAATGTAAGATGTGAACCATGGTATGAAAGATGCAAGACCTAAGTATACTAAGCAAAGGCCTTGTGAAATCTGGGGCTTCTTTGCTGAGACTATTCCATTCTCATTCAGTAACATGGTGCTTTTTGTCTAAATTATATGTGCAGGCCTACAGAAACTGTAAAATATGAAAACCAGAATGCTTTAAAAATTGTTTTTATGATCTTTGGTTTCAGTAATTTTTTTTCTGATGTCTGTGACAGATGGTAAAAACTGAGATAACATCACAACTGTGTGAGGCAGAAGTAAATGTAGATCTAAAATGACTGAAAGTGCTTGCAAAGATTAATTACAGTAGAGGGATATGCATGCCATAGCTGGCACAGTCTCTCTATATCATACGTAAGTATATTTGATTATATAAGTTCAAAAATAGCTTTTGTGCAGTGACTCAGATGCCTTTTTATTTTTGATATGCATTAACTTTCATGAATTTCTTTGATGTAAACCAAACTCTACATTCTCTGCATCATCATTATGGCTTCTTTGGATATTTTGTGGCAAAATGCAAGAATAAGTATATGCTGCCCAGCTGCACTTTGACAAACTGGATCATTCTTTATGTGCCACATCCATGCCACAGCAGAATGATAAAACAGTACACTGTAACACAAAACAGGGACACCATTCTCCCACTTTCTGCATCAGAAAAACAGGTAGGTTGCCTAGCAGAAGACTGTGGGTAAAAAATATTCTATGTTAGTGAAGGGTATGAATTTGTAATAAATCAGATGTTCTAGGATTACTATTTAGTCATGTTCTGCCTCCTTTATGTAATAGAACTTATTCATTATGAAGGGAGGACTGACACATAAATTTGCATTTATCATAAGGTAATAGCATTGATATTTAAAGTAATTTTAGGATAGATTTTAGGAAAGCAAAATAAATACTGTTTACTGATTTACAGCTTCCTCGTTGGAAGAAAAACAGCTGCTTTGAAGATACTAGGTACAGAAACACAAGGAGCAGTCTGAAGATGTAAGAGGGCATAGTGTCTTTGGGACTAGAGAGGATGTTACCTTTGAAACTCAGATCCCTTGCTCAATGTTTCAGTATATTTTGCCCCTGCATGGTCCCAAAGCCCCAGCTTTTTCTTTTCTCCATCTCTAGGAAAAGGGACAGAGGGTGGCTTTATCTAAATTACAGTGAAAGTACTCTGTAGAGATGAAAATGAACTGCTTCTGTGAATTCCTCCAGGGCTCCTTTGCCTTGTCAAAACCATTACCTAGCTTGGAGAATGTGCATCTGAGATTTCTGGGCCTCTGTTTTGGGGGAGGAATGGGAAGAGGATGTTGTTCTACTCTATCAGTTGTAGGTCTAAAATCTCATGAGAGAAAATGGAACTGCTGTCCAAGATCTGGCCCAGTGGTACAGTTTTTTAGCTGTGCAAATATCTGCTGCTGCCCCAGTTCCTGCTCAGCTGGACACTGTTCTGCTGGTCAGAGTTTCAAAGGCAATGTCAGCCCCCTTACAGGGAAGACAGAATTTTAGTAAGCTGCACCTTTTTTTTCCCTTCTACCATTGTTACTAAAATGTAAAACTTGGAGTCAGTGATACTTATGGAGTGGGATGAGGAAAAAATAATAAAATTATAGAGGTTATAGAAAGACCACTTTTCAGTCAGTTTCAGTACAGAATCTGCATGCTTGCATGTGAAGTTTCTTCTATTCTTCCTACACATGTGATCCCCTTTCCACTATTCTTCTTGCTAGAAGAGAAAACATTATTTGTAGCTTGATGTGTGAGAAATCAGCACAATCTCTTTTTCTTCCATTTGGAAGATTAATTAGTGATTTTGTTGAAACTGGTAAAAATTGCACTAAATGGATCTGTTTAATACAAAATTCCATCACACGTTTTTAGTGCTAGTAGGCTTTATTTATCTCAAATTTGAAGGTTGCACACTCAGGCATGCACGTCTCGCATGCATTGCCTGAACTCTTCTATTTTCTTTGCTTTTATTTGCTTGCAGGTATAGTACATAAAGAAGCAAATATTTCCTCATTTTGCAGGAGGAGTAAAGACCCTTACCTTGGCTATTTAGACATGAAGATAATTTAGCTTAAGCACAGTTGCCAAAAAAAGGATACAGAAAGCATCTCAAATATAACTCCATTTTGTTATTAAAGCAAAAAGCAATGTTGACTCAGAGAACAGAGATCTATTTAGTATTCCCCTAGCATGCAGTACAAGATACATCCAAGGGACAGTTTATCAGGTGCAACTAATGTTAGCTCCTGCCAGAATCACACAATACTTGAGCCAAAAAGGTACCTCCAAAGGCCATGTAGTCTAATCCCCCTCCTCAAAGGGAGCTTATCTAGACCAGATTGCTCAAGGCCATGTCCACTTTTGTTTTGAATATATCCAGAGACAGAGACTCCACAGCCTGCCCAGATAATTCATTCTCATGTTCAAGCATCCTTATAATAAAAAAGTGATGTTTTTATTTCTTTTCTTTAAATAAAACTTCCTGTATTTCAGTCTGTGCCCATTGTCTCTTGTCTTATCAGTGGGCATCACTAAGAGTCTGGGTCTGTCTTCCATAGTCCCCCACTCTGGTATTGATACACAACTGCCCCAAGCATTCTCTGCTCCAGGCTGAACAGACTTATCTCTCTCAGCCTCTCCTCATATGTCAGATGCTTCCATCTCTCACCCACCTTCATAGCCCTTTGCATCATTCCAATATTTTAATGTTTTTCTTCTACTGCACAGTCCAGAACTAAGCCTAAATTTGACTCTGTGTTGTGCACTACATAGATAGCTTCCTAGACTTTGCATTCTTTTAAGTCAACCAGACAAGCTTTTTCCTTGTCCATCACAGTGAGATTTCCTGAGAACCAACCAGCTCTTTCTTTCCCAGTGGGATCTCATTTTGATATTGCTGACTGAAGTCTGGATCAGAATGCAAAGGATATGTGAAGCAAAATGTGCCTTTGAGAGTGGCTGCAAAAATGGCAGGTCTTCTGGTGTGGAAGCTGGGAGATAATAGAGTGAAAGATTGGTCTGAAAAAATTAGGGAAAACTGGAAATTGCCTTAAATCATTCCTCATCAGAAGTCAAGCTTAAGAAAAATAAATAGAACTGGGTGGACTAGACAGAACAGATAATTTTGATATCCCAGAATCATTTTACTGAACACTGATGATGGAAGTGAGTCATTTTACTCACTATGACTCAAAGACATTTCAGATAAAATCAAGGTCTGTAATCTCTCTGCCTGGAGTAAATTATATTTGAATGGCAATAAGAAGATAAATGCTATTTATAAAAATGAGTGAAATCAGTTAGTATGCTGATTGGGTAGTAAAAAAAAAAATCAAAGATGGAAATTAATCTCTGCAAATTTAGGAAAAAATATCTTTCAGCTCAGTTTTGTGGAATACTGTGTTCCAATAGTATAAGCTATAGATATCATAGGTCTCTTTACCTTCTGTCTTCTGCCTGCAAGAGACATGTACATGTCTCTAAGATGTGTGTGCTAGCCTGCTGCTAAAGTAGAAAACTAGTTTTTACTTATTTTCCAATGAATGAATTAAAGAATTCAGCTAAACTCCTTGCACACAGAGGTACCCATTGATTCACATTGCAGTAATTTTTAAGCAGAGTAAAATACCAGAGTGGAATTGTCTTTTCTCGACAAAGAAAAAAAAAAAACAAACAAGTATTGTATGGGTCTACAGTATTTCCTCTTACTCCTGTGCTGCTGGTAACATGTGCCATTACTTTGAGACTATTTCTGAGACTGCAATTAGATTCTTGCACCTTGATTTTAACATTGCATCAGACCAGTATGATTTTAAAGGAATTATGTCTGGGTGTAGTATTTAATTTACTCATTGCTCTTACTGGGTTGTTTTGTTTTTCCTACAGTAAAGAAGAAAGGGAGACAGACATATTTCATTACTAATTAAGGGAATATGGTGAGCAGAGAGGACTGTCTTCCTATTGTTCTAAGTGTTTAGTGAGATTTTTAGTGCAACAATTTTCTTCCAGGTACTTTAAGTTTTCCCAAAACACCTGTGGGTTTAGCTGAAACATTTAGTTGGAAACTTTCCACCGCAGCAAGATCTGTAAGAGGAGAAACTTTTTCTCCTCTCCTCTCCTCTCCTCTCCTCTCCTCTCCCCTCCCCCT
>WBNO01032038.1:0-30124 GCA_013400575.1 Peucedramus taeniatus | reverse complement strand
TTACATAACTAAGTTTTGGCATGATAATGAGGCCAAGGTGAACAGTGCACAACATTCCTTTGCTCTGTTCATACTCATCAATTAATCTCTCCCCAGGAGACAGTCACATACACTATGTTGTTCTAACTCTCACCACAGTTTGCTGTTGTTCTAACTCTCACAACTCTCACCTTAGTAATTTTCAGGAAAATCCTTACCTGTTATGTGCTTGATCTGCAGTTTGAAATATGACAGAGCATATTGAAGGCATCCTTTCAACAGACTCCCCCAAGCTCTACTTTGTACAGTTACCACGTTTTTTTATGTACATAAGTAGATATATAGTGAATAATTCAAAGAGAAGGATACATTTAGTACATTTATTACATTTATGCATTTATTTTCCATCACAAAATTTGCAGAAATTATGTTCACTTAAATATTTAATAGTATGCAGAGACATCAGCATGTATTTTCCTTTGAAAAATACTTAATTATATCCATTTTAAATGATGAAACTAAAGCTAAAGTTATTTAAATTAGGTTTAACATGGGTAAGGAAGTTTTTGAGAAAGTTAATGCTTTTTCAACATCCTGCAAACACTATGCACTGTTTGCACTCTTAAGTGCAAAGCCCCATGATAAAACCCAGTCCATAAAAACAACATCACGAATCTCTGTTTCCCCAATGAGCCTGTGTACAATTTAGCTGAATTTAGAAGTCAGAAGATTTGCATAGACACATACACAGATAATATAATTAAATTCATAACACTATTTTATTGATAGCTCATATAACAGGAGGTGAAACAGCTGAGTCTCTAGCCTGGAATTAAGATTCCATGATTTTGATATCAATATTTCGAACATTAATTGGTACCTATATTCAATAATCCAATTGGACTTTCAATGATCTTTCAATGATATCTAAAGACAGAGGGTTTGTAAGGTGTATGCACACGTGTGAATTCTTTTCTTTGCATTTCCACTTGGCTAATTTCTCCAGTTTCCAGTGAGTCAGCTCTGGTCCAGAAGCCACATACAGTCATATCATCAGACCACTGTGGCCAGAATATGCATTTCCTCTGCTACATTCTAACAGGCTCCTTAAAGATTGCAAGTAAGATATTTGCTCAGACACTTTACTACATAGAACTCCTGTATGAGAGCTAGGTTACCCCTATTCACTTTGGTGATTGAGCAGAAGAAAATAACACAAGTGCATTTGTCAATGCAAATCTGCATGGAGTTTCATGGTATCAAATTAAAAGAATCATTATATTCCTTTAATATGACTGCATAACACAGAAAATAGAGTTTTAGGAAGTGTTTGCTACTTCATTCATATATCTTTTTGGTGTATGATAAGGAATCTTCCTGGGATGCTATCCAATTCTAAGTCTAAAAAAAGGAAAAAACCCAGTCTCTACCAGAAATCAAAAGAATAATATCCTCCATGTGTCAAAGTGTAACAAAAGTTTCAAGTGCTTCTGAGAGAAGTTATCATACTGATGCCCTAAGTTTCAGCTTTAATATTTTCCAGATTCTGTACTGCATTAGTATAAAACTCTGAACTTCATATAAAGTGTTAGCAAGTTGTCTTCACAGTTTAGTTAGACAAAGCAATCCTTTTCCAGCCCAAGAACCAAGGACACCATTACAGCTTCAGGCCCAAAAAGTGTAAACAACAGCAAACTGAGGAGAGCAACCTGGGATAATGGGACTTCATGACCTGAAGCTGTAATTGGACAATTAACTCCAGTGTGTAAATGGACCAAAACTTATAAAAGTGTGAAAATGCATGACCCATAGTCCATCTTGGGTGTAGCCACGACCGGGCTCTTGTACTGCTCAAGGTCTATCCTTTGAAGGCCTTTTAATAAATACTTACTTTATTCCTTTAACACTGTCTCACATCTGTTCTAGGCAGCCCCTCAAGGCATCAGTACAAGGCATTCTGCTTGATCAGATTCACCACCACCACAGTAAAGACCACATCCATGTTGCACCTAGTACTTGATAGAATATGACAAGCAACCCTGACTGTTCACGCGATCCCTGGCATCTACAAGTCTTCCACTGTACCATTTATGTCTTAACCTGTGCCATGTAAGCACAAACCCTTCCTTTCTTCCCAGCTATTGCAAACCCAGTAAAATTGTGTATCAGAACACATGAAATCTTAGAATACAGTGCAGCTGAGTGAAATGGCTGCAGACTCACCACAGCAGTCCAGTACACCCATGAACAGCCCTCTAGCACACTGGGGTTACCAATAACCCAGTAATCCTAGCCTAGGGCACTCATGAACAGCACCCTTGAAAATTACCACATGCTTGGAAATAACTTAAAAACTAAATCCAAAATGTGTTGTTAAAGGACATATCATTTTTTTTTTCCTAAGCTTATGAAGAAATTGTTCCCAAAATTACAGTGTCTATTGTTATCTGATTTTAGAAGGCCACAGAGACAAAAACCTTAAAGTTTTTGACAAGCAAAAAATGTCTATGAATAGGAAGGTTACTTTATATACAGGCTAGATCTCTGTCCTAAGTCTATATTAATGCTAACAAAACCTCATTAAACCTCAATAGAAAATTCTTCGTCTACTTTGGTGTACAAAGTGTTTGTATATAGGTTATCTTTTAACCAGTCCATTTGTTATAATGTTTTTTATCTTTCTTTCTCAATCTCATGCTACCAGTCCACATTTTCTATACAACACCAACAGAGTAAGCCACAATTGAAAAGTATTGAAAAGTATTTCTATTGATGTAACTGGCATGTGGTTCAGGTGCATGATCTTCCTCAGCAAATATAAAAAAAATACACTTTCCTGTCAGTATAATCCATTTTCCAGCTGAGTCCCAAAATGATTGTTCTTACTGAAGAACATGTAGGAAAGGTCATCAAAAATATAAGTTCTCTATGGGATGTTTCCACTTTGCCTCATAATTAAATCCTTTAAGCTCTGATACTTCATTGAAATTAATGTTCAAAAAAATTAGACCTTTATACTTAGCTTTAAAAAATAATTTAAAAATAAGTATCTTGCTTTGCTCTTCAAGAAGTGCAGAAAACACATTTTGCAAATTGACACTTGCTGTCAAACACCATTCTCATGAGGCAAGATCAAAACAATTCAGCTAGATATACGTACCTGAGCTGCAAATGGAGTTTGTGTATCCAGGCACTGTATAGATAAAGAAAGCAATCTCTAAGTAGCAAAATGCCATATTAAACCTTGGAAATCATTACAGTTTATCCTTTCCCTCCAGGAAAAAAAAATATTGGTTTTGAAGCATTGAAGTACCTAGTTGGAACACATTTGTTTCTAGGAGAGGAACACTGTAAAACCTACATCACCCAAGGAAGCCAGAGGAGCTGGCAATGAACACGACTGCCCAGAGCCAGGGTTCTGCCCTGCTCCCCTTGGTGCCTGCGCTGTCCTGGGCCCCTGCAAGGCAGCCACCCAGGTCTGGCCCTGCTCCTCACTGGGCCCCCACATTCTCTGGTCCCCACTGGGAGCAGCACAGCCTGCGACCCCAGTGAGCTGACAGTGCCCTGGGCACAGCTCTGGTGCAGCCACAGGGCTGGTAGTACCCAAGTCCCTGACGCCTTCCACTGTTTGTTCCTACTCCAGCCAATGCTCCTGCCCAGCAGGTAACCACACTCAGCTGGCCTCAGAACCATGGGCAAATTGCTGTCATTAATTAGCAAACCAAAATTATCCCTACTGTGTTCTACACTAATAAACACCAGGGTAAAAGTCCTTTCTTCATGATACTTTTTAATGTAGTACCAGATATTTTCATTTCATTTCTCTCTCCAAGCATATATAATTCAGCCACTTCCGGTGGGAGAGGCTGGAAAACATCCAGCAAAGAGCAGAATGATACCACAAGTAGTGAAAAAGCAATTAGGTAAAAAGTAGTTGGAGAGGACCCCACTAGCTCTAGGCCAAAAAAAAAAAAAAAAAAAAAAAAAGGATAAGAAAAGGTTTCAAAATCCAGACCCTAATTTTCCTGCTATAATCTGCCTGAGATGATACTTGCTTTAGTCTTTTATCATCATTCTGGTGGGCTGAGAATCTTAAATCTCTTATTTCTAATTTAACATTACAGGTGAAGATAATCAAGTGTATGAGCAAAAATATTACTGAACAAAGTTAATTAACATCTCTCTTCTACTATTAAAACTCTCTGTGTGAATGAAAAATATGGCAGAAAGATACTTATGATTTCTGTTGCCTGGCTCTTCTAATGACCACACAGGACGTAGTCAACTACTCTCCCAGTAAATCTGTGGGATAAAATATATTCATTATTTCTGCCTCATAAAACTACACAGAATTTATTTTGTAGAAATGTGGGATAATTATGTTTGGTGATTCCTGGTTGGGAGGCCAGTCCTTTCACAATTTCATAATGCACGCCCACTGCAACAGTCTGCATCTCCACAGCACAACCTATGTTAGCAGCTGGAAAACTGGTCAAAAATCTACGCCTTCTTTCCAGATCATTAATGAGGCCTCTGTCCTGGCACAGTGCTGCTGAAAAAATAGCAATTTCAAGGGCCTCAAATCATACAGAACCATTGGAAAGATTCCAGTCAGTTGGAGTAACAAATGTCATGGGAGTGAAAGATGCTGCATCAGACCCTCACAACATGACAGGGTTGATTTTCATATTTCATTTTTTGAATTTATGCAGGTGAAGCAAGCGTTATCCTGTGGGAAATGTGTAGTTAAATAAGGTACATTCAGTAAAAATTTCAGAAGTACCAGATGGGGAAGAACCAGAAGGAACCAGTCACTCAATGGAATGAGGACATATCTTGTTCTAAACTGCTCCACCAGTGGTTTTATTCCTAAGACAATTCAGGCAACTCCACAAGAAATGAGATGATGGAAGCCTTTTACTAATATGGCTGGTTTGGGCAGATGTAAAGCTTCCACTTGAAATTTCAAGAAAAATTTAGTGTTTTTTTTTTAAATTATTTTAGCAGAATGTTAAGAAGAAATAAGGCAGCCAAGAAGGAAAGAAGAATTTGATGCCCAATGAAAGAAAGAGCTGATGGAGAACTGGGGATCAGAAAACCATTCCATAATTGAGACTTCCATCCCTGTAAGTGAAAAACCAGGCATCAAACATAAATACATCAACTGAAAAACAGACATGGGGAGTGTTAGATTAATTTTTCTCCTAGGCTCCATCAACTCATTTGCACATCTGTGCGGAAGAGAGAAACTCTTGAGAGTACATGGGAAAAAAAAAGGAAGGAGAAACAATTCATTTTTAAAGACCTATTTACCACTGGCAAGAAAAAAAGCAACAAGTACAGGTATCTTGGTCATGGAAAAACTCAGAGAGCTACAGTACATTTTTTTTCTGGTGAGAGGTAACCAAGAAGGATAATTAAACCTCAGAGGCATATTTTTGTCTTGTGCAATTTTTCTTTGAGTAGAAAACAAGCTTTGAGGCTGCCCCAAGACACTCTTAGGTTTGCTACAGCCACAAATGCACACAACAAATGAAGACATTGCATTGATTTGCTCCTCTGTTTCATGAGAGGAGGCACCTTAATATTCACTAGGGACAAAGCACTGCCAAAAAAAAACAAAAGAAAAAGGAAAGAAAACTCTGGCAATTCTATACTTAATGGAGCAAGAAAAAATATTTTCAGGAAATGCAGGGCTTTATTTTAAGTCATCAGCTGAAGCAGCCTGCCTTGCCTCTGAACAAGTGTATTTGCATGAATAGCAGCTGCTTGCTAGCTTTCATGTGAAGAAAAAAAACAGAAGAAAAGTATGTCATGTAGAAATTATTTTTAAATGCTGTAAATGCTTGGTTCTGAAATCAGCAGCAGTACAACAGAAATGTTATCTTGTATAGAGTTAATTTCAGTGCATTTGAGGTGGTTATCACACCTTACAGTTTACAAGGCCTTCCAAGAACCTATGTCAAAGTGATGTTCACATATTTAAGTCTCACACTGTAAAGCCTTTCTTGTTACACAGACATCCACAGAAATTATAGTCCAAATTATCCACTCCCCTTCCTACTGCCCCTGCCAGCAAGAGAGGGGCAAGGGCAGAGACTCTGGGTTGGGATAATGATTCACTGAAAACAAACAGAAATGGAATAAGGAACACACAGTAACAGCAACAATATTAAGAACAAAAGTATACAGAAAGAGAAGGTTCTTTCCCAAAAAAAGTTGTTCACCACCTCATCTTAGTTCCATTTGGTGACCGGGACAAAGACAGGATTGTGGCTGTTTCCAGTGCTAGTGTTTACCATCCCCAAGCCCAAGACAACAGAAAACAATGACAGACAAAACCCCAGAACTAGATTGTCTGTGCTGCACCATCGCTTTTCCAGGCGGCTGTGGAGGCAGTGTTCAGCTTGGCTCAGCTCCCCATGCTTCATTCCACCACTGCTTCATTTCTTGCACCTGCTCCTGGTCTGCCATTCCTCCATTCCCAGTCCTTTAACTTAGAAAACTTTAGGACATTAATCTTGTCCTTTTTCTTTTAGCAAGTGTTTGAACATTTCTGAAAATGGTAATAATTATTATCAGTTTTGAAGTCAGGACAAATGGCAGATTCGAAAAGGTCTCTGTCTTTGCAACAATAAAATGGATTTTATACAAAATATGTTTAATTTTCAAAGATGTCAAGCAAATCAAAACCTGTCTTCAGAAAGAACCAAATGGATGCAGATTTTCAGGAAAACAGGAATAATAAGTCCTGAATTTTGAAGTGCTTCATGGTTATCTTCAGAGGTTTAGTGTAATTATGCACAGCTGGAATAGAATCTGTGGGACAGTATTCTCCATTTGTGACTCCTTTGTAACCTTTAAGCTATCTTTTTGCTTTTGTTGCAGCCAAATAAATGCAGTAATTAATGTTACTCTTGGTTTTGATGCATGTTTTGTTTATTAATTCTTATTTAGTTCGATAGTTTTCTCCAGGAAGCAGTATATCAACTTTTGGAAGTACAGAGATAGCCTAGGGGTTCTTTCAGCTGAGCATAGCCCCAGCATCAAAAGGATATCATCATAGAATAAAGTTGCCAGAAGGCAAATACTATTTATGAATCCTCTGGTCCTATAGTGCTGTAATGATAAGAAATGTCACTGTGGCATATTGTGCTGAATAACAAACATTCCTTACCTACCCACTTTAAAAGTGCAGGGAGCTGAGGCTGCTGGTGTTCATTAGAAAGGGAAAAGGTATTCTGGCTTTTCTTCTTGCAATTGCACTGAAAACTTTCCTGTTAATTATGTCTCTGGTGGAGCAAAGAGTAGGAAGTTCTGAAAATATCTACAGTAGGCACATGAAATATAGTTTGACTATTTAAAATAAATAATTTCTAAATATATCTAACTTTATTTCAGAGAAAATTAAAAATGTAATTAGTTAACACTGTTGTGGGACATCATTCACTAAATTGCTCATGGAAAAATGCATGAGGATGCTTGGTGTGTTTACTGGGATACTTCTGTGATGTTAATGATGAGCAATACAATGTTGTTCTGTGTAAATAAATATACCACTGGAAAACTTCTGGACATTTTTCAGGGTTGTATTGTATATGTAAAAGGTTACAAAAACATAAAGTAGGTGATTAATAAGGACCTTGAGTTAACTTGATAAAACTCTTGCTTTTTCAATATGTCTTTTTTTTTCCCCGGTTTAACTTTGAGAAAATCCTTAGCTGAACTAACATGGAGTGCCTGTACAGATGGCAGGACCCACTGATACTGCAGTGGAGTCATGGTTCTGAGCACACATCATGTGAAATTAGGCCACAGTTAATAGCTGCTGCTATCATCACACCACTCACTGCATCACACATTCAAGCCTTGTGTCTGCAATACAATTCCCGTGCTATCATCTCATGAGTCTTTTATGGTTTTGCTAATTCTGTTTTTTTTTTATTGTGACTGCACCTTTTTCCTTTACCTGTGTTTCTACACTGAGCTATCATCTGCCTAATCCCTCTACTCTAGCAGTGCTTCTCTCCCTGCCCAGGAAACAGCTGGTGGATTTGAACAGGGTAATGGGTTGTTGTAGGACCTCACATGGAGGATGGAGAAGAAACATTTCAAAGCTGCCAGACAACAGGGTTGGATGGAGCTCAATTATGCCAGTTTTACATCTCCTAAATACAAATCCTGGCTTCAGTTAGAGAATCACAGAATATTCTGAGTTGGAAGGGACCCACAAGGATCATTAATTCCAATTCTTAATTGAATGGCCCAGTGCAGGAATCAAACCTGCACCCATGGCATTATTAGCATCATATTCTCACCCGATGAGCAAATCTCAGTTGCTGCCAGTATCCGTCTTTTTTCTATTGTTGTTTTTTTTTCCTCATTTGCCTTTCTACATCTGTCCAAAGACAGCACCACAAAGCAAGCATTCCTTATTAAATTTACTCATACAAATTAATTTTTTCTACAAGCATGATATGAAAGCTACAGAACACAGACAAAAAAATTCAACAGTGTATATATGTAAAATAAAGATATGTTCATTGCTCTTTGCAGTATAGTAACTTAGTCTACTCAGAGATTATAAAAGCATTTGTAAAAGCAGTAGCTCCACAGTCAATGCAATCTTCTGCTTCTATACATTGTTGTATGCACAACTTGGAAATTAAAAACTTTGTCAGTTTAATTACAAAAATGCATGCAGAAGCTCAAGAGGAAGAAGCACATCAATATATGAATCCATCTGAAAATATGAATTAAATTTGAGGAAAATTTTAATGCATTACAATTGAGAAAATCGTAACTCTGTGAGGAAGTGTACAGAAGACTACCCCAGTGGATGGATGGTTCATCATTTGAGTACCTAGCTTAGGTGAAAAAAAATTTGGAACTCTGTTAATTGGTCAGAGAACATAATAAAACTAAGAACAGAAGTAAAAGTAGAGAAAATCAAGAACCTTGCACAGGCAAAATATAACCAAGAAATTAGTATTCCTAAAGAAAAACATCATTGATTAGAGTTATTCTTTTGGAAAGCAAATTTAGGGTATTTGAATGGACATGAACAGATGATCTCAAGAGGCTCGTTTTAAATGAAACAATTCTGTGATTCTGCAGCTTTGATCCCTCTCTGTGGACACATGCATTTCGCTTGGCAGATTCAGTAGGACACACCAGTGTATCATGGAGAGTGAGTTATATTATAATAATTTAGTCACAGGGAGAATTAAACACTGACATATATCTCTATCTAACTGCTCATGCATGAAAGAAGACTATAAATAGCCATCAAAGAATTAAAATTGGAATTTAGGTGACTCTTAAGCAATATTTAAATTTATTACAGAAATAAAAATCACAGTAGCTCATTTTATTTTCCCTCATTTCTAGGGATAAATATGGATGAAGCATAGGAAGTTGCTCATTTGGGTTTATTGCCCATCTTTGTAAGTACTCAAACTACGTTTTGACACACATTTGAGATATCAAAGCACTGGGTGCAGCAACAGGGTCTAATTGCTCTGACCAGCCTGTATGCACCTTCTTTTTCAGTCTTCTTGTGCAACCTCTCCCCTCTTCCATCACAGTCCTTGGGGTTTGCCCTGCTACAGTGCACCTTGAGCCAGGCTTCCGTGGAAACAGCTAAGCTGTGAGATAAAACTGAGAGATGCCTCACCCTAAGCCTCCATGTGTGCACCCTACACTCTTTGGCTCCAGAGCTGCAGCTGAGGTCATGCCCTGGCCCCTGGTCCTTGACTGAGCTGCAGCATCCGTGTGCCATGCCTGCCTACCTTGCCAGTCCTGACCCTGCTTTCTTGACTTGACTCCCTGGCTTGACTCTATACCCCCATGGGATGCAGTCCTTGTCAGAGAGGTCCCTGCGCTGCCTTGCTGTCAGCTCACCTTCCCTCGAGGGGCAGCCCCCTTGCTGCTCACTTGGTAGCTTTGTGCTGAGAACAAATAAGACAAAAGAAATCTAGGATTGAGACACCTGTAAATTAAAAAGGTGCATTTGCATGTCTCTTAATGATGTTGTCAAAGTCAGGTGTTTCAACTCCAAATTTTTGGCCAGCAATTTCAAAATAGGGAGATTTTTCCTCCATTCCTGTTCTGTGTTATACCCCATATTCTTTCTAGCTAAACAGATGGTGGTTTTATGTTTTTGCAAGTTCTAGTCAGGGTCTAAAATAACTCATCATAGGATCATAGAATATCTGGGGTTGGAAGGTACCTTTAAAACTCCTCTGGTCCACCCACTCTGCAATGAATAGGGACATCTTCAACTAGGTAAGGTTGCTCAGAGCCCTGTCCAACCTGTCACTGAATGTTCCCAGAAATGGGACATCCACCACCTGTCTGAGCAACCTGTGCCAATGTTTCACCACTGTTGTTATAAAAAACTTATAACTAAACTAAATATTTTCTCTTTTATTTAAAACCACTACTCGTTGTTCTATTGTAATGGGTTGTGCTAAAATGTTTTCCCCATTTTTCTCATAAGGCCCCTTTGAGTACTGAATAAAGTATCCCCTGAGCTTTCTCTTCTTCAGGCTGAATAACCCCAACTCTGTCAGTCTGTCTTTATAAGAGAGATGCTTCAGCTTTCTGACCATCTTCATGGGCATCTTCTGGACTGCTTCAGTAGGACCAGGTTCTTCTTAGATTGAGAATCCCAGAGCTGGGTGCAGCACTCCACATGGGGTCTCTCCAGAGCAGAGAGGCAGAATCCCCTCCCTTGACCTGCTGGCCACACTGCTTTTGATGCATTTGACTTTCTGGCCTGCAAGTGCACATGGCCAGGTGATGTCCAGTCTCTCATCTCCCAACATCCCCAAGTCCTTCTTGGCCAGGCTGCTCTTGATCTGTTCAGCCTGTGTTTATACCCATGGTTGCCCTGGCTCAGGTGCAGCACCTTGCACTTGGACTTATTAAACTTCATGAGATTCCCACGGTCCCACTTCTTGATCTTGTTCAGGTTCCTGTGGATGGCATCCCATCCAGAGGCATGTCAACAGCACCACTAAGCTTGGCATCATCTTCATGAAAAGTAAGTAAATAACTTCAATGCCCATAAAGTCAAAAAGGAATCTTATAAGTGGAATGTATGTCATTATCACAACCATTAAAGAACTATGTAGAAGGTTCATAGATTCATCTTCTTTTTCAAGAAACTTCAAGACATTCCTTCTAAATTTGATTGACTATTTTAATTATACATTACTTTGAGAGGTTTTATTATTTCTGATGTATTTTAACTGCCTGGTTGTGAGGTAATTAAAAGGTTTTGTTGAACAGCTACATAAAAATTAAATGAATTTTTATTAAACTGTTGCCTCTTGATGGGATCTTTCCATGAATCTCCCTGCAGGCTTCTAATTGACAACGAATCACAGTGCTGTTACTTCAGTTAAAAGATGCCTTCAAATTTCCATTGCTTTGTAGCAGATATTGTCGTGGTCATCACATTCCTATGAATAATCCACCAGCTTTAGAAAATAGTAATGCTTTGTTGTATCATACCTTCCATGGCATCAGTCATGGTTTCTCTCATACTATTCATTTTTCAAGGTTAATTACTCTAACTGTTTTGGGGACTTTTACTGTAAAAAAGTCACAAACAGGATGTAGGCATACTATAGGGAGAATGAGGAACTGAGTTGAATGACCATCATTCCTATAGAGTTTAATTGCATTAAAGGTGGACTCCATCCACCTTTAGAGTTATATATTTTATTCTGAAACTTCTTTAGGTAGAAAATTTAGTGCATGAAACACATATACATATTTCAGTGTTTAGAAATATTCCTCAAGTGTGAAAAACTTCCAATTTTATCTGCTGAGACACAAAAGAGAAGCTGCTTTTAAGAATGGTAAATAGTCTTTTCCTTTGAGATAGGCTATCTTCTGGGAAGAAAATATTCACATAATTTCTCTTTTGGTGTTTCTTCCTGTCCTCCTGTCAGGAAGGCAAACTTTGCTTTCTCCCAAATAAATATACATGAAATAAATCCACCACACAACCTGCAGTTCCTTACAGGTAGATCCTGTCAGTATGTGTGTAAGTCTCTTGCCCTTCATGTTCTGTTTCCACAGCTGCTTGTATCTGCTGCCTTTGCAGGATTTGGTGTGTTCTCTATCTTTCTTCCCACTGATTCTTCTTACATTGCAAATTACCACAAGAGCAGGGTGAAATACAGATCATTTTGTGCACATTTTGGTTCAAACCAGCACATGAAAGAAAAGTTTTCCTGTGATGTCTTGCCTACATATTATTACAATGCAGACAACTACTGCAGCCTCCTAGCACCTGTGGGCCAAATAAATTGTATTTATATGCAACTCCTAAATAAGGTTACACACTTGCTAAAGAGCAAAGTGTATTTTGTGGTTTTATTTACTCACAATTAAGACAGCAAATGCAAATGCACACTTTTGTGATACTAGAAAAAGACAACATAAGAAAATTCTGTATGAATCATCTATTCTGTTTCTGGCAGTTTTATCAGATTGGTTCCATAGAGAAAATGCATCAGTATCTGTTTTCCTACAGTAACCTTCTTGGGGAGAGCCAGATTTGTCCTCTGAATCTCTCTGGGAGCAAAGATAGAAGGCATTTGGACCTGATATTCCATCTGTGTGGTGCATAATACACCAGGTAGATAAAGAAATCCCATTTGTCTAATACAAATAAAATAGACTAATGACAAGAGAAATAGAACTACTAGAACAGAAGTTGATTAAAATTTTCCAGTTGTACCACTAACTAGATAGCAAGGTCTCTCAAACTTGGTAAATCATAGCCTGGAATGTTTACTGGTGGGAAAAGGGTAACTATACAACTATTCATTAAATTATAATGTTTTCAGATCTAATAATTCCACCTAATCTGTTGCCCTCTCCCTTCTGCTGTCTGTAAAGGTCCTGTTACTATGGTTGTTCTGAAAGAGAAGTCTTTAGATATTAGCATATGAAAGCACACTCTGATTGATACTACCTGTTGCCTGGGAATGAAATTGCTTGATTAAGGAAATTTATGGATTTGGCCAAATTTAGCTGCTTTGCTGTGTATACCTGATACAGAGGTGATCACCTTCATCCTCCCCTTCCTTCCCATGTTTCAATGCAAGATGGATGGAAATGATATAGAAAAAGATGTGCTAATCCCTCACATGAAAGCAAAGAGATTCCAGGGGGCCACTGAAAAATTAAACTCATACCTACCAGGATTCAGTCTGTTCCTTGCTCCTTACAACAGTGCTAGCAGTGATTCAAGGAGATTTCGTTTTTATACTAAGAAACCTTGTCATGTAGTAAACCATCATCTGTTGTGCTGACTAGAATATACAGATATTTTCATACCCTTAGTATAGGTACCCTTGATATATATATCCTTGATATGTGTGACCTCTGAATCCTCTGGTTTTTTGATCTGAACCTTTCTGATGCATATTAAGCAAACACTATGCTTAAAGTAACCAGGAGTAGGGTTTTTGTTTCTCTTCTGAGAGGATGAAATCTCTGAAAACTGTCTATATGGAGGAAATCAAATCCCCCTGTTCTCAGACTAAATCTGAACCTGATGTCACCCTCTAATATTTATGCATGTAATTTAATGGGGGCTCATGATGTAAAAGCAGTATTTAGCTCAGCTCTAATATATTAGATACAACAACTGAAATAGAATCAGAATTATCATAGATACAGTTTTAGAAATAAAGAAACTGAAACAGAGGTGTGATCATCTAACCAGGTGGTAAAAGTAGAATTCAGGTTTCCTGAGCAGAGGTAGTTGAATGGTTGTCTGCCCTGAAAGAAAAGTTGATCTGCTAGTAAAAAAAAAAACTCTTTGTTTTGAAAAAATAGGGAAAAAAAGTAAGACTTTCTAAATATGGAGAAATAAAATTCAGAACAAAATTATAGAAATGTTGCACTTTGCTTAAACAAAGGAGTGTAGGAATCCAAAGCCTAAGGCCTCCAATTTCAACTAAAACTCCCAGTGCTTCTAATTTCTAAGCTATTCCTCATACGTAATGGAAGGCCAAAGGAACAAAAGCCCCGCACCAAGTCTCAAGACGGCAGCTAAGTTACAAATGAGTGTCGCCCTAATTTTCTCAAGTTTTACTAAGCCTTCTGATGTTTGCATTTTTGTACAGAACTTTCTCACAGCACTTTATGTAAATAACTTATTGTTTTGCATTCCTTTTTGGGGGATGAGCAACCTGATGGACAGTTGTGTTGCCCAGTGACATTGAGGAGGTGGCACTGTAACCCTCCAATGACACTGGCATTTCAAAAAAATATATATATGTGGAGTCAGATTTTTAAATAAAGAGTTTTTTTAGTTTGCTTTGAACAGAACTGCTCCGTGTCGTGTGTGTGTCACCCCAGGGTGACAAATGAGCTACAATATTTGAAAATCGTGAGTTACCAGATCCAGAGTGAGACACGTCCTAGCTGCCCATTCCAAGATATACCTCAGATCACAAAGACAGAAAACCTGGAAAAATACATGAGCTGAAGAGCCTCACCTCAGGCAGAAGTCTGACCACTTCTAGATGCTATGTCAAGGACTCTGGACCCCTAGCCCATACCTACAGTTTAAGTTTTGCAGGTGGACCTGTGAACCACGGGCCACAGAATCCCAGCTGCAGCAGGAACCAGACACCCATATAAATATTAAGGAACCAAGCCATGCTTTCAACTGTCTTTCCTAATTTTTACAAACAAAAATTTATAATTAAATTGTATTTGGTCTTAAAGGAACTAGCTATATCTCCTCTTGATTCCTAGTTCTTTAGATACTGGATCACCATTTAAATGGTCCTGAATGTGTACACAAACAATGTTTGGTAGTTTTTGAATATAGACTTCATTGGGGAGGGTCTAAATTTAGTAACTTGTACTGCATTTAAACTGCCTTGGTGGCAAAATCTTTGCTAGGTACAAAAAAGTCTCTCTCTCTCCCTCTCTCTCCCTCTCTCTCTCACTCTCTCTCACTCTCTCTCCCTCTCTCTCTCTCACTCTCTCTCCCCCCTCACCTACCCTGTTTCCCTTCCTTCATGCAACACTACTTTGGGATCATACTAAGTATGACATAAAAACAGTTGGGGGTAGAGGACAACAGTGGCAGGGCCTTGCCCATCTTAAAGGGTTGTACAAGGTTGTATCTGATTTTACTGAAGCAGAACTGTATAAGGACAAAGGGATCTACAGACACAAGAGACCTCTAGAAGCAGCAACTTTCTTTGTGAAAGCTGCTTTAAACAGAGTATCAATATCCCATAAAAATGGTGAGTCATGTTTAGAAATCATGGGATAAGCTTAAAAGTTAGAACTAAAACTTATTTTCATGCCTTGTCTCCTATTTTTAAATGTTTAAAAGTCAACTATGACATGCCATCCACCTGTGTCTCTCAAACTAATCTTTAAAATCAAGGAAGTGAGTAACCTCTTCTTGCTTTTAGCAAATATTAAGTTTTCTTTTTAAATGGTTAACTACTCCTATATTCAGCTGACTGGACTTTCCAGAGCCAAGGCATTAAAATCGTTATAAGCAACAAAGATTATAATAAAATTACAAGAGTTGAGAGTATAAAAATTATTTTGACTCAGAAGTCTCTGTTCTAAATTGCATGGGAAGATCATGGAATTGGGAGAGAAGTTCTTGGTTTTGATTATTTTTTTTCTTTTCCCAACTGATAGAAGTCCACTGTAAAAACATCCTGTCACTGGTAGTCCTCCAGAGGAGAAATATAACAGTTCATACTCACTTTTCTTTCATAGTACATAGGAATGGGCCCCAAAGTTGATATGCAGTAAATGACAAATTAAGAAAAATTTTCTCTTCATCTACATCCTTTTCAATATCAACAGTAATCTTCATTTTTGCTGCTTTGTTTGTTTTTGGGAGTTTTTTCTTGTTTGGTTTTTTTTTTTTGTTTTTTTTTGTTTATTTGTTTGGTTTTTTGTTTGTTTGTTTAGCTAACCAGAAGGCTTTCTATTTTTATTGCACATATCCAAATTCAAGCTCATCCTGCACTTGGCCCACAGATGCCTTAGGTAAAAATCTTCGTGCCAACCATAAAGGAATAGGACCCTTGGCCCCCAGCTGTAAATGCCAATGATCTGGCCAGTAGATAACAAAAATATCTACCTATTTTTGACAATATGAAACTGAGACTTTGGTTCTGAATAGACATGTTTGTAAAATCCTGCTTTTCTGCAAACATTCTCAAAAGCTTTCTTTTCAGTTCCGCTATGGAGCAAAGAAAATAAAATTGAAGACATTGTCACAAAATGAAATTGTCAGCTTTGGTTAGCAGATGTATATTTCATTGCCTTGTGCCTGTCATTAGTAGCTCTTTGTAGGAGCAGAAAATGAGCCTCTATTCACATGGCACTTTGGAGAGTGTGTAAATGTTATCTTTTATGAGAATAAAAAAAAATTTCTGAGTCCAGTTTAAAATGAACACACTATTGTTTATGAAAAAAGACTTCAGAAGTAGGGACATAATGATTGTAAGTCTGGAGCAGATTTATCATTATGAAAAAATGCGCCCACTTTTCCCAATAATTCTCTTTCATTAAGGCAATCTTTGGCTGCTTTACCTTTGTGAATCTACCTGGGTTTCCCACTTCCACAAATCTTGTTCCCCCAAGACAGCTCTGTAATGAGAGTGAAGTGTTTTTATTATTGCTTTTGTTAATCATGCTTCCTGCATCCTGCAAAGTGCTTCTTACTCTAAACTATGCCAGAATTATTGGGGAATTAATCAATACTTGTTACCAGTCATGATCACAGCTGTTAATCACAGCTGTAATTACCAATTGATTAATTAGTGCAGCCCTGTTCAAAAGTCAGGAGTCATTAAATTTCCAGTACACGCAACTTTAAATTCAGCCCAATATCCACAGATCTATACAATTACATTTCAACCCACCATAATTTATTAAAAAATGCTTTTTATTAATAACTTTTAATTATTTCAGTGTTTTCCAGTAACCCAAACTGAATTCTTAGTCTATATATAGTTTCTCACTGCATACCTACTCTAAATATAATAACTCAAAGAAAATCCAACCTGCACATGTTTAAGGACCTTGCTTTGAATTACCCTTTCATTGTGATAGATGCCTTAGCTAAAGAGCAACATTTGGGTGTACTCCAGAGGCTGATACACTGAAATTATTTACTTTCTTCTGCGAGTGAATGCAATTTATATTAGCAAAACAGCATTTCATAGTATTAACTTAGGTACTGGCTGGTTTTTACTGGACAGTGCGTATCATCTGACTCCTAATTCATTGACCCTGTTTCTCCATAGTTCCAAGCAGAAGACTGAATCCAGTGCTTGAACTTTTAACAGAGTAAAAGGAAGTTGCCTGTTACAAGATAAGTACATTTCCTTATGTTTTCTAGTTACTTAGAAAATTTATAATATTTTCTGGTAAAATCACCAGTCTGCCTTTGCTTTCAATGTTCCATTAAAATAACTTTGATTAAAATTCAAAGGTCAGTCCTTGATTTAAAATACACAGTTCTTCATTTGAAAGAGTACAAACCCCAGGCAGCTGTAAGAATACTAAACATAATCTGCTTCACTTGTCTCATAATTTGTGTTTGTATGTGAATTTTGGAATACGATTTTGTTTGGCAGCATGTGCTCACCCCACTGCTTTTCTGCCTATGACATCTGTCTACACCCCAGTCAGCTTTTCTTTCTCCTACTTCCTCTTCCTGTCCTCCTCTTTCCTTTATAACCAGCAGGTCCTTTCTGTCATCAAATACAATTATTGATCTCTTAACCTGATTGCCATATTCTGATAAGGCTTAGACATGAGAAACTGATAAACCTCATAATCATCTTTTTCTGAAAGAATGTTGTATTTGAATGTACCACCACCACCTGTTGCACATCTCCTATTTTATTATTCTCAAGCAAAGCACGAGGATTTTTCCTATCATCTCCTATGATTTTCCAGTGAAAGTCAAGAATATTGTGGAAAATTAGTCCCCAATAAATTAGTGTCACCAATCCTGCCCAGTGATCAAGTGAAAATAATACCCTGCACATAGACATATCTGCCTGCCTTAATCACCCCAAGAAATCAAAAAGGGTTCAGCTAATAAGTAAATACAATTTTTTTCATGTAATATACTGTTGTAACAAATTTAAAAATATTTTAAATGGAGCCAGAAAAAATATTATTTAAGTTTTATTTCATATGCTGTGCATTTCCAATATGTTAAATACTATTTCACCATCTAATGGACACCAATATGAAATAAATTTGATTTAAGAATATTAGTATTACCTAAGTATTTTAGCTAGAGCAAAACACTTATATATTTTAGCCTGATTTAAAGATATTTAAGGTAGCTAAACTTTATCTTTCTATATGCATCTGCTCATAGAAAAATATATCTACTGACTGACGTGCTGTACCACTGGGCCAGAGGTAGTGGGTTTTTTTGTTCCAGATGTAGTTACATTATCACACAGCATGGCTTTCTCTTACCTCTCAACTAGATAAAGCATAGTAGCAAAACCAGAAAGTACTGAAAACATAATGGCTGGATCCCTTGGATTTTTTGATAGTGTTACGCATTATATCCATATTAAAAGCAAATAGCTTTAGCAAGGATAATGGTGTCTTACAAAGTATATCCAAGGAATTAGGGGCTATTACCCAGTGGCTGAACAGCCCTGTAATATCTCTGCAAGTTCTGAAGCTGGGCTATGTCTACTCTTCTCACTGGATCTCTATTACTGCTACCGATGTCTGTCCTAAGTGCTGTCATTACAGCTTGCAAATTGCTAAGCCATGCAAATTCAATGCTCCTGGGAGCAGAATAATAAAGGTTATGCATTGTTAAATGCGTCAATGATTCAACTCCCATTTCCCTCAGCACAATTTTATAGTGGATGCCCATTCAGCCTCACAGGGACAAATAAAAAGGGGTGTTTTCAAGCAATATCCATCTAAAGGATGAGGTGTCATGGTCTCTTGGCAAGTGACTACTTGGATGACAGAGCAGTTTGATTTGCAACAGTTATAAAACAGCATTTTCTGACCCTAGAGCGTAGCAGAGTTAATTACGGTAGTAAGCTGTTTGGAGCAACTAATTTATATTGTGATGCCTTAGTTGGCACAAGAAAGAAGAGATTTGTCAAAATATACTAAGACAGCTCCCCCAAACCTTACTTTGTTTTGTAACTCAACAGTAAAAATCTTGTTTTGTTATGACAGAGACAGAATATAATCAAGGGAAGGTGTGTCTTCCTTGTCCTTAAGGCCAAATTTTCAGTTCCAAAGAGTGTTAGCTGACAGGCCAAACATGTTGTGCAGAGTATTTTAGAATAAGAAAAATTTTGGGGTTTTTCTTGTTTTCAGAAGAACTACAAGTTACAGAATGACAGCCTTTTGGCTAGGCTAGAGAAAACTTTCAAGGCTAACTGTGTAACAAATGAAGCACAGAGTCCTACCTGCTGCCTACTTCATCTCTTGCAATCAGACTGTAGAGGTACTAGTGACTTAAGACAGCCTTTGCCATCATTCTCTGGCTGGTAACCCTATTGAATAGTTAAATAAGAAGGAAATGTCATTGACAAGAATGCACAATTTGTGTGTTCATGCTTTAAAATGGATTATTAGATAAAATTTAATCTTGAAGGCCAGAGAACTACAAATACTGGGTTCTAGCAAAATTTTCAGCAACTCACTTTTCCTAGCCCTGCTTCCACTTCACAGTTCCCACAGGAGCTGTTACCCACAAGTTGAGAAAAGTAACCTGAGCTTTATTAAGACATCATCAGGCTGAATCTGTGTGATGTTTATTAGGACTTTGTCTGGAAGTTTACACTCCGTGTCTTCAACTAAGCTCTTTCAAGTTTGGATGGATCGTTATCTATCATCTGTGTCTTTATTTGGTACCCATCTGACAGACGAACAAAGAAAAAGAGTATTCAGGACAGCAAACTAAACATTTGTTTCTATCAGGTCACACCTTTAAGACCAGGTAACTGAAACTGGGAGATGGGAAACTAATTCTCTTTTTGTTCTCTGTATGCTAACTTTCACTCTTCCCTCTCTTCTGTGCCACAAGCCTTGAGGCATTGTTCTTCTGGACCTCACCTACTCCTCACACTACCATGTTGTGCATGATCTTGGTTCTAAGAGGCAGAAATTTCTGCACACACATTAACAAGATGTCTCAAGGCACCATGCAATTTTTCACAGTGAATAAAGCATCATAAACTTCAGTTTATGAACCAAGCTTCCCTGTTGGTCTTGTTTGATGTCTGCCTAGTGGAGTAAGTTATGGGAGAGAAAAACAACTTTTCTCATTTTCCTTTGGATGCTTTCTTTTTTTCCAGAACAGAGGAATATCAATAAAAAAGTGGAGTTATTTTATCACTGTTATTTACCAGAGCATGACACTTTATGCTTTGCTAATCTGTGCGACCCAGTTTTGACACAGCTCATCAGCTCTTATTTTATAAACAAAATGGACAATCTCACATATTTTGCCAAAGAGAATAAAGGATACAGATTCAAATTCTTAACCCCAGTTAGCAGAAAAAATGTCATTATTAATAGACAAAAATTAGGGTACAGACTTTGTCTCCATTTGAGAACATGCAGTCTGAGCAATGTATGTAATTCTCATCATCTTCCTTTCACATTGATTCCAAATGATTAATTGGATCTGTGAAAATGAGGCAAAAGGTCACCCCTCTGGCAGCTAGGCTGTCAAAGTCGCTAACTACTTTGATAAATATGGGCTCTGATGACTTCCCGAGGCTGTCTTCAGCCCATCTGAAGATATTCTTATGCATATTTTAAAACATAATTTAATTCTCATATACTTTATTTTTAGTCTTGTCTGTTCCTACAAACAGGAGGATGTAAACAGAGTGAGAAAGGAGTATTTTAGAACTAAAATCTCATAAGCTTATATTAGAGAAGATTTGTCATACCATGTTTTTAAATCAGCGAGGTTGATGAGGATTTGTATGCCAGAATGTGCAATTTTAGGACATGTGGTTTGACTGCCTGTCCTGGTTTTGATTGGGAGGGAGTTAATTTTCTTTTTAGTAGCTGGTACAGTATTGTGTCTTGGATTTAGTATGACAATAATATTGACAACACATTGAGGTTTTGGTTGTAAGTAGCGCTTCTTCTAAGTCAAGAACTTTCTGTTTCCCAGGCTCTGACAAGAAGCAGGTGTACAAGAAGCTGGGAGGGAGCATAACCAGGACAGCTGACTTGAACTGGCCAAAGGGATTTCCCACACCATAGGACGCCACATCCAGTGGGTAAACTGGGGGAGTTGTCTGAAAGGTGCTCAGGGACACTCAGCTGGTGATGAGCAACTGAAATGTGCACCACTTTTTTCTCTCAGGTGTTATTTCCTGTCTTTCTCTCATTTCCATTAAAATTATTATTATTATTGTAATTGTAAAATGTTGTTTTGTTTCAGCTATTAAACTATTCTTATCTCAATGCACAAGACTTCCATTCTTCCAATTCTTCTCCTTGCCAGGGGAGAGTGGGGAGGGGACTGAGCAAGTGCCTGTGTTGCACTTAGTTGCTGGCTGAGACAATGACACTGTACTAAGGTGAGAAGAGGAATTTTTATTAAATCAGTTGCAGTTTCACAGACCCACAAAAGTAAAAGATATATAGTGGTTAGATTTGGAATAAATGATGGAACTCATAATTAATATAATTTTGCTCTGACAAATGTTGCAATATCTGTACTGTCAGAGCTCTGACACCTGTAAGGATGTGCTTGATATTCACACTATTGTGATTTATTTCACAGGAATAAAAATTGTAGTGCTTGATTCCTGGAAAACTATTTCCAGTAAACCAGTGATCTTTAGGAGCAGAATAATCAGACATATGCAGGCAGTGTACTGTAAGCACAACTTAGTGACTGACTAAAGAAATAAACAGAATCACTCCCATAAAACCTTCACAAGGATTTAATCATGACCAGGCAAGCAAACCAGGTCATGATTATGTAAATGTTTTCCCTTAGTAGGGTCTCTAAGACACTCTGAGGCATGAAAGGGCTCAGTAGATGTTCCTTTTCTCAGTCTGATGGTAAAAACTACAAGGCAAGCTACAGGCATGGAAAACTGAGCATTATGTGGGCCTTGGTATGCTATGATACTATCCTCCAGAATGATTCCCCATAACATGGCTCTGTTCAATTGTTTTCTGGCAGAAGATAGTTGAGCAGAGAGGAAAAATAATCTGTATGGGGTTTTATATTACAGAAGGCAAAAAAATATCATGGTGGAATGACTATAATTTCTTACCAAGCTACTCCAAAGCTGTATAATTTGTGCGCAAAAAGCACAATTTTTAATTTCCTGTGAGGAACTAAAGTTGGAATTATTTGTACACCGTGTGTTTGCTTCTCAGCAGCTTCTGCTCTCTGTGCACATGCTGTCATGCCAAAGCATGGCCAACTAATAATGTCTCTGGGAGAGGGAGAGTGGTCTGTTCCAACTTAATGAAAGGAGTCTTTTCTGAAAAGAATTGGAAAGTACATCCCTCCTAAGAGAGATCTATCTGGCACCTAAAGGCTTGTAATAAGTATCAACGCAGGCTGTTGCAAATTTCTAAGGGATATAACATTATTAAATGAGACTGAAGGAGCCAATGACCTGTGTGCTTCTACGCATGGCATGGTTGTCAAGACCTCTCTTAGAAATGCTCTTATATATTCTGTGAAGTTCCCTGTGGAAGAACTGAGCACTGTGTCTGCAACAGAGATTCTATTTGGGAAAAAATGGAGGTAATATAGAATTTGGGAAGTACTTTTATGCCTAAAAAGTTTTCCTTTGAAGTCAAAAGCACCAGAAAGCTAGTTCCTGCAATAGATGAAATCAAAACTTTCTATAATGAAGTAAAATCTGAACTCTAACACTAACAAACTCCTATGGAGAATCAATACTTCCCAGTGAAAACAAAGTATTGACAATATATCACTGTATCAGTGTAAAAAATGGGTTATTGGCCCAATATTTAATACCCACTAGCTGAGACAAGAGTTTCCCATGTCTCTGTGCAGCTGTACCAACAAGAGGACTATGATCTCATGTTATTCATTTATACAATTTTGGTCCAGGTGGCAACTTCCATTTCCTGTTGTCTTGATTGTGTCTTCTCTAAGTGCTGGCCATTGGAAAAGAGAAGATCGGTCTGAATTGGTGAATATGTTATACCTGATAAAATAAACTGGAGCAAAGGAAGGAATGGGAGTTTTTCATCCTTCACTCACTTTCTGAAATACAATTGACTTGCAGACAGTGTAGGGAACTAAGGGAACTTCAACCTCCCCCACTCTGTATTTTCCAAGATAAGCTGGTGTTGCAAAGTAATTTGTGACCTTTGTGGTTCATAGTCCGTCTTGAGACAAGTCCATGAAATTTCCTGGGTAATGCTGAGCAATGCTGGGATTGAGCATTGGTCAGTGCTGAGCAATGCTGTCTCTACTGCACAGTTCTTAGAACAGCTTATGCCATCCAGTTCAGCTGCATTTTACAGTTCTTTGGCTACTCTAGGGAAATGTATTAGGATGACAGTCTCCTAAAGTTCCACTGAACACTTGATTTCAGTCATGAAACTTGAATAGATCCCTTACTCATGCAAAATTAAAATAAAGACTGTAACAAAAAAAAAGTATAGACAGTATATTACAAGATTTTGTCAGGATATGGACATCAGAAAAGTATGAAATGACATTTTTAACCATTCTTCAAACTTGGAGTATACAGCGTGTCTTCCTCTTTCTTTGTATGCAGCTGGCAAGCTATAGCTGAAATGTCTTGCAGAGCCTGTCCACAGGAAATAAGAGTTAGCTGTAGAGGCAGGGCAGCTCATGAACATCCCCTCTTATCTGATATCTGCTGTTTCAGTCTTCCAGGAATCAGAATATGGTGTGACTGACTTCCCATCTGGTTATGATGCAGCATGTGACATATCACTTTATCACAGACTCATGAGAAACCTTATTCCTTGCATGCTTTCCAGCAAGTGCCATAATCTCTTCCCCTAGAAAAGCCCATCTTACCTGCAATTTGCTTTTCATATGAACACATTTTCTGAAGCTTCATTGTTAAGTGCTGCCAAGGTCACTTTCTGACAAATGGCCATTCTGTACAAAGAAAGCAGCAATCTCTGATAATAAGAGGCAAACTATTAATGCTTCTTTTGTTATTCACTATCCCATCATAGATCACAAGGAAAATCCCTTAGACATCATTCATGTTCAGTAATTAATATTTACCCCTATGGGAGAAAGCTTGGTGACACTAAGTATATGTGTATTTTTTAAGATCCTCCCCAAAATACATCTAAAACATGGTCTGCCTAGTTAAGGAAAGAGAAAGAGATGACAGTACAGAAAATTCTAGGGCAAGTGCTAATCCAATATTCAAGAGTAACCTCTCATTCTTGCTCGTCCATCATAAAAAGTCTCAAGTCAAATGAACTGCTCAACATGCAGAGATGCTATAAGTTTTTTCTTAGTAATGTCACCCTCATATCTCAGTTTGCTCACCTGTAGAACAGACAAAATAACTTGCCAAGTGTACTGCAGTCAGTGGGATTGGTGAGCTCTCTATCTGAATGACAGTGAGTCTGTTGTCCCATCACACTCTTGCATCCTCTTTGAAAGAAATAAGTCTTTAAGGCTAAACAAGTCACCTAGGGTATATTCTACATCTTTACATAATTCTTTGTGTTTGAATGCACATATATTTAGTAGTTAGCTACTCTGCTGCTTAAAGAAGATGAAAGTATATAGCTCTTTTTATATACAAGGCTCCCTGCAATTCCACATTAATCAATGAAAAGGATATAACTGAAGGAGCAGCAGTCACATCTCAAATTATTTATAAGTCATTCATTCATCTTTATGTGTAGGGCTGTCAGGGTTTTTCTACTCACATAGAAGGAAAGAAAAAATGAGACTTGGTGCTTGCTCTTCAAAGAACTGTGCAAACATTAACTAAAACCAGGTGGAAAATAGTGATAGAAGGAAAAAGCCACACAAAAATTAAGTTTTAATGCAGCTTTAAATATCATTTGTTAAAAATAAAGTATAAGAAGATTAGAAAGAAATTTGCACCAAGACCCTCAATATGTTATCATTTACTCTTCTACAAAGCGAGTGTAAATGTATATGAGAAACACACTTTTGATCTGGTGGCATTATGCTCACCCTTTCCATTGGGGTAAAGTAGCAAAGGATTAGACAATATTGAGTCCAGGTTATTAAAGACAACATTCTGAGAGATATGGTGATGTTGGAGGCTGGATCTGTTTCTTTTGTGTTTGTGGAATTTTTTCCTGGTGGTTTTGCTAGGTAACTAATTGCTGGGTACTTATGGGTGCTTGACTGAAACAAAAGGGGGCAGCAGGTTTCTCCTGGGGAACAGCAGTGAACAGGACAGTTCGGTCGGAGGACACCGCTCAGAAAGGACGTGGGAGTACCAGAGGACCCTGCTTGTTTTTCCTGCACTGGATTTTTCTCCAGAGGAAGACTGGACTCATCCCATCACCACTGGACTTTCCTACAAGACTATTTCTACCTCACAGACTGCATTCTACTACTCAAGGAGGATTTCATCTGGACTGCTTTAACACCCTGATACCCAGGGTGTCAGGTCACATCCCTGACTCTGTCAGGGTATTTTTCTGGGGTTTTGTTGTTTTTTTGTTTTACTTGTCTCTTAGTGCTATTACATTTGTATTTTTCTTTGTTTTGTCTAATATTCCTAGTAAAGAACTGTTATTCCCACTCCCAAATCTTTGCCTGAGAGCCTCCAATTGCAAAATGATAATAATCTGAGGGAGGGGGTTTACATTCTCTATTCAAAGGGAGATTCCAGCTTTTTGCTGGCAGGTACCTGTCTTTCAAACCAAGACAGGTGAATAGAAACACCAACTTTAAGAGAGGTAAAATTGAGCTGGATATCTTTCTAGTGCTTAACACCCAGAGAACAGGATGAATCCATAACAGGAAAGGTATCTTTTACCTTGTTTCTCTGTTGTTTTCAAACTCAAACTGTCACAGAAGAGCTTGTAGGCAACTTTTTTAAAATAAAAAGTCCAAGATTCATGAAATAACCGTTGACAATTAAGCAACATAACTGAAGTCTCCCTCTTCAAAGGCAGGTCAGAGAAGCAGAGAAATATGCAGGTTGCCACAGTTGTGGTACAGAGCCCTCTGTCATGTTTGTCTTCTTTTGTTTACTTTTGTTTACTTTTACAGGTGAAAGCACTTCTAGCACCACTTTAGTCCTGATGGAATCATTGTCATAATTCCGTGTGTTCTAATTTTCTATGATTTTTTTCTTTGGACAAAAGACAAGGTGGAATAAACCTCTGAAGCATGTGGAGCATCATCTCGTCAATAAAACTATTTCAATGACATGCCATAACTAATCTTTAGATTCTTGAATTTTGAAAATCTGATTCTAGCTTTAAGTCCAGCTGGCTGCTCAGGCCATCATTTGGTAAAAAAAATATCTGGAGACAGAAACTTGGTTGTCAAGACAACTTTCCCTGTTGTGTGCTTAGCAGTACTGTGAAAAATTTGTAGCTTTGCACAACTTCTCAGTACGAAGTAGACTCTCAAGGTACCCCAGGGAAGCTGTTGAGTTTGTTAATATTGCATCATTGACAAAGACAGATAAACCTCTTTCATTCTTTTCTATTTTTGGCAACTAATTTAGAACACTATCTTCCAACTCTATGAATCATGCCTTCAAGTATATTTCAAATATACATCCACCTGTCTAGAAGAGGAAAGGGAATCTCCGGCATCAGGCTGGCCGGCTTGGTGTAGCAGGCTTTGAACTGAAGGACCCAGGGCAAGGTGTCCAAAGAGACAATGTTCACAACTTCACATCCAGCTGGGCCCACCAGAGCAGTGACAAATGTTCCTTATCTGCCTCCCAAGACAAGATCCAGAAGGTAAATCATCTTGAGGGTGTGTATGGCTGTGGTGGAGCCTCTTGCACGCTTTGTGGGAAATCTGCACACTCTCCAAAACCTCTCTATACACCAACACACACAGCATGGGGAATAAACTGGAAAAATGAGAGATCTGTGTGAGGTCGTGGGGCCACAACCTCATTGCAGTTACAGCGACATGGTGGGATAGCTCACATGACTGGAATGCTGTTATGGATGGCTGCATCCTTTTTAGGAAAGACAGGCCAGCAATGTGAGGTGGTGGAACTGCTCTTTATGTGAGAGAGCAACTGGGATTTATCAAGCTCTGCCTAGGGCTGCATGAAAAACAAGAAAAGAGATGAAGGGTAAGAATTCAGGGACAGGCAACGTGGATGACACTGCTGTGAGTGTTTGCTACAAGCCACCCCATCAGGAAGAGAAAGTCAGATTTCTACAGTCAGCTGGAAGGAGCCTCTCTCACAGGCCCTGGTGTTCATGGGGAGCTTCAGCCACCCTGCTTTCTGCTGGAAGAACAGCCAGGCACATACTGCCCAGGAGATTCCTCCAGAGCATGGATGATAAATGACTTGGATGCAGGACTTGAAGGTACACTAAGTAAACATGCCAACAAAAATAAATTGGGATGAGATGTTGACTCCTTCAAAGGGAGAGAGACCTTGACAAATTAGAGAGCTGGGCAATCAAGAACCATGTAAAGTTTAAGGGCAAGTGCCAGATTCTGCATCTGAAGCAGGGCTACCCTGGATGTATGGACAGACTGGGAACGAGAGGCTGGAAAATCCCCTGTAGGAAGGAATCTGCGGTTCCTGGTCAATGGCAAATTAAGTATAAGTTAGCAATGCAGTGGCAGCCAGGAGGGCCAACTGTGTCCTGGGGGCATCAGGCACAGCATCACCAGCCAGGCAAGGGAAGGGATTGTCCCCTCTGCTCTGCACTGGGGCAGCCTCACCTTGAGTGCTGGGGACAGTTTTGGGCACCGCAATATAAAAGGGACATAAAGCTATTAAAGAGTGACCAAAGGAGGGCAATGCAGATGATGAAGGGCCTTAGGAGCAGCTGAGGTCAGGTCTCTTCAGGCTGGAGAAGAGGAGAGTGAGGGGAAACCTAGTCACAGTCTAGAGTTTCTTCGCAGAGGGGAAGCAGAGGGATAGGTACTGATGTCTATTCTCTGGTGACCAGCGACAGAGCCTGAGGGAATGGCATGAGGCTGTGTCAGGGGAGGGTTAGGTTGTATATCAGACAAAGGTTTTTCACACAGAGGGTGTTTGGGCACTGGAACAGCCTCCCCATGGAAATGGTCACAGCACCAAGTCTGACAGAGCTCAAGAAGCATTTGGACAATGCTCTCAAGCACATGGTGTGATTCTTGGGCTCATCCTTTGACAGGGTCAGGGGTTGGACTTCAATGATTCCTTCTGGGTCCCTTCCGACTCAGGATATTATATGATTCTATGACTCTGTGTTGAGTTTGTTTGTTGGTTTTTTTGTTTTAAGTTAAAGATTTCAAATAATTTTATTTCTGAAAATCAAATAAAATAGTGCAGAGGATGCCACAAAACCAAGAGGCTAGAACTGCTATTTTCAGAAATTTGGCTACAGGGGCATGTTCTCTGTTGAAAAGAAAACCATCACTGTTTAGTGCAACTGTTTAAATAGCCTGTCCTAAATAGAGCAGAAGAGTCAGCAAACTTATGGTTGCACAAGGCTCAGTCAGGCAAATGTCTGGAGCACATCTTTTATTTAGCAAGGAAAGGTAGAACCATTCTACCATGTTCTGACTTTTCAGATACCTGCTACAAGTGTTACAAGGCCCATTGCAAATTACTATTTCCACATTCACATAATCTTCTATTATCTCTGCTCAGTCACTGTGAGGCAGTCTAATCTATTCCATCACCATACAGACAATTTTTTTCTAACCGCTAAATAGCATTTACCATTTGGAGTCTGATACCCAGCAATGGGCTCATTTGTTTAAAGACAGTTTCTACATACCCTACTAAAAAATGTCATTTTGCAGCCAGGGAGTTTAAATGCTTCGCCAACCTCCAAGTTTAACCCATTGGTTGTGTGTGTATGGGCTTATGTATATATATAATTGTTATTTAAATCAATGGCGTAAATGACAATTACAAAATATTGCAGACACTGTTATGATGAGTTCTCATAATAAGAATTTCAAGATTCTTTTTACTGCTGAATTACTAGTAAAAATCCATTTATGAGCCCTAAGTTGGAAAGCACTTACATAGCTGCTTAACACCATGTATTCAGTGGGAATGATCTAGAACTAACCTAGCTTTATATTGGTATTAGATCGTGGCGAGGTAGAGATGGCTACCATGGTTTTCCCTCATATGAAATGCCATAAGTATAATGTGAGAACACCTGGAAAATTGTCTGTAAAAAAAAAAATAACCAACTATCACTTGCAGTAGTGAGGTGAATGAATAAAGGGACTGCCTTGTTTCTTATTACCATACTTATACACTGGGACTTTTTGAGGACTTTTACTTGCAGGTATTAATTTGTCTTACACATCATCTCTTATTGACATCTGACTTTGCACGTCATTTTCAAACATGCCAGCAGCCTGTCTGGATGTTCTTAAATCAACACGTAGTACCCTGTATGGATATACAAATATAAACATAGAAACAAGCTTGTAAGAAGATTATATATAATGATGACTTGCTAAGATCAGAACAGATATTCATCATAAATATAAGGAATGGCCAGTTTTCCATAACAACGATTTCATTAAAAATGTAGGCCTCCATAATGTTTGTTTTGGGGATGGTCTACCTTCAGTCTGTTCATTGATCTAAGTAGTCACAGTGCCCCTGGGAAATCTCTCTATTTCTGACCCCATTTATTTCCATACATCCCTGAAGAAGGACTTCCAGTTAGGGAAGAAGAAGAACTTGGCAACTCAGCTTAATGTAATGGGAAAAGGGATATATTAATATTATAAATTTAAAATATATTATTTCTATTATAAAATTAACAAACATATTATAAAATACAATATCTATATTATTTTTTATTTCTTTTAAAATAATATATTAATTATATGTTTCACAATAAATTCTGGTATTTCAGCCTGATTTTTAATGAAAAAAAATCTGAAAAATAAAAATTT
>WBNO01032037.1:230513-359737 GCA_013400575.1 Peucedramus taeniatus | reverse complement strand
GCCGCCCCGCGCCGCCTTCGAACCTCGCGCGCCTTTCCCGGTGGACGGTGGCGCCCCGGCCACGCCCTCCCGGCCGCGTCCCATTGGTCGGCGGCCGCCGCGCGCCAGGCACGGCAGGTTATTTAGGCGCGCGCGGCTGATGCGCCTGCGCAGTAGCAGTTGTTGCGTCCGTCCCCGCCCCGTTCTCCTGCCCGCCCTTCTCTGAGGGGAACGGGCGGGGGATGCTTCCCGTTCTTTTAACGCCAGTTCAAATCCTCGGCTTTCCAAACGCTACAACGCATCCCTTGTCACCACGACGCGTTGCAATTTTTTCTTTAAAATTCTGCTGAAGAACTCATCCGCGAGCAAAAAACGATTGCTTGAGAACGTAAGGTCGCAGTACCTTACAGTGCCGGCAAAACACTGCCCAAAAATGTAGTTTTAAGTGATGCTTTTTATCACACGGTTGTCATAAATAAAGTTAGCGTTTGTAGCTTTTTGTTAATTGTAAAATTAACAATTTTATGAATTGTCAACTAATGTAATAACTTATGTAATAAGTTACAGAGTTAAATGTACTAGGAATGTGGGCCCACTAGAAGGGGGGGTGGTGAGATCTATGTGAGAGAATTGTCCTCTTGAGATGGTGACATTAACATGAACAAGGATTGGAAGGCTAGGCAGCCATGAAGCCTCAGAGCTCTGGAATGAGTGGCCAGGAATGCACCATCCTTTGGACCCACCAACAGCCAAGAAAAGGCCAAGCAACAGGGGGATCGAGAGCGCACCAAACCTGTTCCTTCAAGAGAGTTTAAAACCCCGGGGTGCGAACACCTGGGTCTTTCTGGAACCCTATCCAAGGAAATAGCCTGTGTGTAGCACACAGTATCGTTGGTAGTTGGTACCTACTATTAGCTTGTAACTCTGACTCGCCTGCGTAGGCCCCAGGCTTACTCTGGGCTCTCTTGTATTGATTTTTAATAAACAGGCCCGAGCCTTTTAAAAGATCTTGGCCTCGTTTTGCCTGTTCATAGCACACTGGTGACTGGAACATCAGATCTCCTTATTCCTGTCCTTTCTGACCTCTAAAGGAAAGGCCCATTCTATTTTAAAAGTACATCATGACCTGGGAGGTTAGCACTTTCTTTTCACAAAAATAGTTCAGAACACTTTGTGAAGAGGGTGCTGCTCAGTATGCATCAGATCAGAGCTGCAGCTTTTCCCCTATGAAATTTACCTGTGTGCTGCTGAGAGAAGTGGTAACTTAACACTTCTTCCCTGTCTCTCACCTGTGCCATACAGAAGGATACACGGCACCAACGCAGTTCTGCTGTTAGCAATCCTTATGGAATGCTCATGCTTATGGAACTTACTTTAAGCTTGAGCCTCAATAACTTTGTGCACTATGGATAAGCACCTGCACCAGCTACTCAACCACACAGAATGTACCTTTACGAAAATAAATATTCATAAGGCCAAATTTATCAACCTTTGGACAAAGGTTTAGATTGCTGCACTGTGCTGCACATTTGCTTTCTGTAATTGCACAGGGAGTGACAGACTTTCAAGGCAATTTCAGCTTTTGGCTGAAATTCAGTTCCTTTCCTAACACTACTGGCCCACATCCACATTGTTTCATAGACACAAGGAAAAATTACTAACATGAAGATCATAAACTTATCTAAAATCTTTACTTGTATTTGATGACAAGTCTGACAGGTGTATGAACTCTCTGCCAGAGTTGTTCTCCCTCTATACCACTATTCTTTAATAGCTTTATCTTTTTAATAAGCAGCCACATATTTCACTGTACATATGAAAAGGGTGGGAAAATACTATGGATACATCTGCTTTTTACTTGTAGTATAGATAATAAAAGCTTAAATCCATCTGATCCATCAAAGCAGTCTTGTTAACAGTATTGAGACCCTCACACAGAATCCTCACTATTCCTAACATTAAAGAAACATGATGAGTAACCAAAGAAAAGTTGATCTGGCTGCTTAATACTTAGCATGCACAAATTAATTAACTGCATCTAGTTAAATTCAGAGAAAGCTGGTGTCAATATGAGCAAATTCTTCAAAAAAGCATTTGAGTGAGAAGGATCTTCATTACTGATATAAAACTTCACTCCTGCAAATCAACTGCTCTCTCAAAAAGTAACATTTTGAAAGAAAGCTATTTGAAGTGCTCTAGTGGAAAGACAGTTCTTCATCGTTGCAGGAAGACAGAAAGCTTTAGCTGCTCCACAGGAATTGTGCATCAAACAGTCCTAGACAAATACAAGCTTTCACTGCCATGAACAAAAAAAAAAAAAAAAAAAAAGAGATAAAGCAGTTCTCAGGTTCCAGGTAATGCTACAAGCCTCTAGCTTGGTAGCACTGTGACAACATTGGAGATCTGAAGATCAGCACCCCAAAATTCACTTGTGCAGAGCCTTTTTAGTGTGATCATGCTGAACACCTGCAGATACTTTTGATAAAAAGCAAGAACAGATTGAGAAACAGGCTCTATCAAACACAAATTCACACAATCAGTGTACTCCACAATCTTCCATATAAACACCTTCATTCTCGATACCATCAATTCAAAAAGATTTAAAGCATGAAGAACAGTTTTAATGAGTCACTTGACATGCCAAGTTCTTCTACAGAAAGTCCTCTTGAAGTTACTAGTTCTGAGATTTCACCTAGATTAATTTAATCAAAATATCTTAAAGGTGTGCTAATAAATATCTAGAATCATTGTGCATTTTTAGTTTTTCCATAACTGAGCAGAACCCATCCACAGAGCATCCATCCATCCAAAAGACACATGCAGTAAGAGCAGCATAAAGATACAGCCATATCTGTAAATTCTGGCTGTGATCCCTGCCAGCCTTGACCTGGACTTTTTACAAGGCTCTCAAAGGTGTACATGTCATTTGTAAAAGCCATTGCATGAATTATATATGACCTTGAGGATAGTCATTTGGCATTCTAGAATAGTACTGAGATTTTACTATTTTTAAATGCTGCTTATTTCAAAAGCACAAGCATGATGTTAACACCACACTACCATAACAGAGTATGTAGGAAAGGCATTCTGTGCTGTTCTTGTGAGCCAGCAAAGGCTTCCTGAAGATAAGGAAAGCCCCGTATCTCTCCTGAGGAAGACACCAAGGTTGTCACCGTGACGACGTGATATGAAGGGAAGAAGTAAAAAGATACGGACTCTAGCTGGCTCACAGAATGACTTGGCTCCTTGATCACCTATTGAGAACTTTGCTTCTTTCTTATAACCAATGGGCAGTGAATGTGTATGTTAGGTAAATGTAAATATCTTGAAAAAGTATAAAAGCAACATGTTGCTAAAATAAATTTCTCTTGCGCCCTTCTAATGGAGTCATGGTGCTTTGTGCTGTGTCACGCTCTATAGCGACAGAGTATACCTACACAAAATATCATGTTTCCCAGCCTCCAACTGTGAGAGGTGACAGTGTTTTCATGTTGGCCTAAACCTTTAAGTGATCCTTAGCACTAATTAGTGACATCATTAAATTAAATGTGAAGACATCCCTAAAGCTTAATAAACTATGATTGAGGATAAACAGCTAAGTTATTAATAGTTTTTGCAACAGCTGCAGGACATAATGTTCAATAACAATCTCTAAAGCTGAAACACATGAGAGGGTATTTCTCTTTATACGTTTTTCTTCTAATCTTGCCTTGCTCTACTGTGATGGGGAGAAAAAAAGAACTACTACCTCAAGTACCCAGTACTTAAATGAGTTAAATGATGATGTTTTTGTAACACACCTCTGCCTCTCCACAGCAGCAAAACTAGTCCATAATGATTTCCAATTAAGCAGAAATTTTATATTTAGATATCCCAATAACTGACCAGTGAGGATAAAAACCTCACGGGTCAGTGCAGCTCAGGCTTGTTCTGAGGACAGGTGTACAGCACAACAATTTGCTAACAGTACCAAAAGGAGCAGGTGAGGTAACAGTTTGCTCTGACAAACATCCAGAGGTATTTGTCTTTTCCTCCCTTTAACGTCATCAAGTGCTACAGTGATTTTAATTTGGTGAAGGCAGAAAGGCTCGACCACATTTTCTCTTTGTTGAAGACCAAGTTTTATTGTTGAAAGTGCTAATTTGGCTCTCCGATAAGTTTTCACTTTTCCCATACTGCAGTATTCCACAAAGAACAGTCTTAGTGCAGATAATGAACAATTCCAGCTCTCTGGACTTCAGGGGAGTTCTGACAATTTACAGCCCCTCCCTATGTTTCCATGTTGAGACTGACACAAGATAGCTGCGCTGAGCACGGCACCACTAAGCAGCCACACGAGAAAGCAGCTCCTCTGCTTCTAAGTGGGAGTTTAAGCCTTTCAGATGGATCTAATCTCACGTGGAGATGGCAAGAATGAAATTCTTGTTTGAGAATGGAGTAACATATGAAATGAATTTGAGATGTTCTTAGAACACCAGGAGTATCATAAAATGGTGCTTTTCCTATTTTTTGCACTCTTCCCTAAGCAAATGCAAATTGCTTAATTTGCAAATGGGGACCATTTCTTAGGTTCACCATTCTTCTTGCTTTCCTCAATACAAATCTTGCCTTTAAGGTAAGGACTGTACTGGACATTCCATCTCATGGAGTGACCAATCCTCCTTTGAGCAAACAGGCTTGAAGAATACAGGAGCAGAAGAAACAAATCCAGTTTGTCTTCAGTGCAAAGCCACTGATTTTCACCATTTAATTAAGGCTTCACCAAAAAGAAATATATAGTACCATCTTTAATAGCTGAAAATTAGCACACTTCTTTCAGAACAAATGGTCCGTGAGTGACTTTTGTGTCTCTACCATCAATTTTCTTCCTGAACAAAGTAGTATCTCACTGGTGGCCCGGGCAAGTCTTCCTCTCCATCAGTCTCTGGAGCAAATGATACTGTCAAATCCACATACTTCTTATCAGCTGATGGTTTCACAAGCTTTTGCATCCTATAAAGAAATGAAGAACAGTTCATAAATGTACCAGGAGGATTGGCAGTGGGAATTCAGGGCCAGACTAGGAGGAATTTCACTGCCAGCAATATGTACTGGCCCAGCATATACTACAGATCAAACTAAAATAGAGAATAAGCCACTTCTAAATTGCACACAAAAGCTGTTCCTCCACCTGAGCTTCAGCAAATCATATTCCATTTTCCTGACAGCCCACTGAAGTCTCACAGTAGTAAAAAATCCTGATATTCACAAGAAGGCAGCTTCATACCATGGTTTTGACTTCATTACATACCCCACTCATTCAAAATTATTTATATAGTTGTAAGAGAAAGCATGTAAGCAATGTTTTTGGAGACTGGCTGTAAATTCTCATCTTAGTATGCCAGGCACTCTACAGCTTGGCAGCTCTTCTCTCCCCAGGAGTTTGAAGTAGCTTGCTCTTACTTCTCTGCCTGATACCCACTGGCAGGCCTTCAAAACAGTACTGATCAGTGCATCCACTTGCTTTAGCAAAGCCTGTGAACACTGACTACCACACATTTCACAGGAGCTCTAAGGAATAGATTTTGAGCTAAAGAAGCTCAAGCCACAGGTTTAAGGCAGAACTAAACCTGGGTGAGATGTGGCTGTTATTTTGCCAAGGCCTTCACTCAAAACCCAACACCTTGCCTTCACATCCTGCCAAACTGCCAGGGTGAAATACCTCAATTTTCTATCTGTAAGCAGCATAGCAAAGCCTTTGTGAATGTCATCATTTTTAAAAGGGCTAAAGTGATGTAGAATTACAAGCAATTACTATAATTGAACAGACTTTCAGAAATCTTAGACTGCAAGCAATACATTATCCCTTCAGAGCTGAGTTGCTAAATAACAGCATTAGTTTTAAGCCAATTTCAAAAGGTTCTAGTAGTCTTGTTCAACTTGAACCAAGGTACATTCTTTCCCCCCAAAAAACTACTGTCAGACTTCTTTAGCTTTCTCATTGTGGTATTCAACAGTTAAAGCAGCATTTTGTAGGTGTCCTTTCCTCATCACAGAAATTAATTCACTTTCTCTTTTTTTTCTTTTTTTTTTTTAACAAAAATTAAGAAATTATCTTTTTTCTTTTCAAAGTATTAATGGCTAGAAACCACTTTGAGAGAAAATACTGCTGTCAAACACACATCCTTTTGATACAAGCAATGAACATAATTTGTATGTGCACTTGAATCTCTAAATCCATTTTCCAGTTATACTTACGTCAACTTTAATCTTTTAATATGGCCTGGCATCACAGGAACATAGAGCATTTTGACTCCTTGTACAACCATAGTTGGTTCAATTCCATATTTCTCCTGGAATTCACAAATTAAAACTTGTTAAAAGACTAGAACAGCTGTCCAAACCAGCAGATACTACTGCTGCAAATACCACAGCTAATTATTCAAATCCATAGGATCCAAACCAGAAAACCTGCTAATGCATGGATGCTGATAGAAAGTTTTATTAAGATACATTTGAGCCAACTGAATTAAGAAGAATTTGAAAACAGGCTTGGATGCCTTTACTTTGCCTTTACTTTCCATTGACATTAGTTATTACTAAAATTATTCTGATTTGAACAGTAACTTGATGGAAATAAAAAACAAAACAAAACAAAACAATTCAACAACCCAAAACAAGAAACTCCTTTCTTCTTGTCTTGTATTAACCCAGGAAGGTAGATAACTTACTCTGACAGCATTTATGAAGTCCAACAGAGTAAAATCCTCTTTCCCATAAATTGTCCACCTGTCCCAGATGGTAAATGATATCCCATTTCTGTTTTAAAAAGTGAAAGGTTGTTACTTTAGAATGTGAACTCAGTCATTCCCTTTAAAAGTGTACTGGAGAACTGCCATGTCTTCTTGTTGATGTGCTGTTTAATCTTGAGCAAAAATCTCTTCCTTCTCTGATGCCATTTCTCCAGCCCTCTGACCTTGCTAAGCACAAGACACAGTAAGACCTCTAAGTAAACGTGGTATCTGACAACAAAGCTACTGAGTTTTCAGACCTACTGAAAAATAGCTCCTGTATTGAACAAGATGCAAAAGCGTGTCCAGGATGTTTCCTAAGAACAATGCCACACATCTACGTTCTCTAGATTTTTAAAGTCTCACAAGTAACAGCTTTCACTGGAAACCAAACTAAGCCTTTAAACACACTGTTTTTTTAAATTAGGACAGATGAATATGGACTGCATTTTCCAAACAGGAAATTCTTGGGCAATGCATTATGGGACACCCTTGGCAGTATTACAAAGATCACTTACACCTCTAGCAGTACACAGTAAGTGGATAAAAGAGTTTGGTAGCAAGCATGAAGCAATTAATCATTTTCCAAGTTTAAACAACAAAAAAATACAGTTGAATATCTAGAATATAACTGGAGTATGGCCATGAGCTGTGGTTCCATCATAGCTCTGCTATGTGAGCACATAAGGCCTTAATGTGGATATCTGGATTTAGTAACTATTCAAACTTCACACTTGTTGGAATGGTTCAGCAAGTTCTAAGCATCAATTAGGAGGTTTCCAAATATTGTCCTTGCCCTTCTGCCATTGTCCATCCTACCTGATTTCTGTTCTTCTTACTTCAGCAGTTTCTGTAAAGACCATTATGGGAATGGCTAGGTTCAGAAAACAGTTCTTGTATGCATCAGCTGGGTAGCCACCCACAACTTTGATGAGTTCCAGTGCAACCTGCAGCAAATTAGAATTTACTTATTAGGTTTTAGTGTTATCAACTCTAGTGTAGTTAAGAGGCCAGCAACTACCAAGGAAGTTTTAATGAGATCAGCCTTTGTCCAATCAGCAGAGTAAATAACATGGAAATGCAACCCACTATGCCACATAAATAAATTCTTTTGCAGCCAAGGGAAATACTTAAAACATTCAAAACTTTCCTTAATGTAGTACTCTTCCGAAACTGTTTGGTTAATGCAATCTCCACAAAGCATGAGGTTCTACTGAGGTGCATGAACATGAACTACTACCGAACAGATCCTTTCCACTCTTGGAGCAGCATTCTGATGGAAGTTAGTATTAATGGCCCAGAACAAACCAAAATGCGGAATTCCAACTAATCTTTCTGTGCTGCAAATCAAAAATAAAAGCACCAAAGGCTCACCCTGTTAAGGAAACTTCCCTTTTTTACCATTCAGGAGCCACTCCAGCAGCCACACTCACACCACCAAAGACTTTTACTGCTGGGACTGAATCCTCTTCACAGTGGGCAGCTTCTCAATCACTGACTCACTACTCATCCCGCTCTCATAGCCAGACAAGGTTTCCTTGCTGTCTGGACCCTGGGTTCTCCCTAGCAGAGTCTCAGACCTCTGGTTTCTTTAAGTAATTTTATCATGGTGTAGCAACAGAACAACACCTCAAGCTGGTGCCTTGGAGAAGGGGCCCTGAGCAAAGGACTACCTGGGCTTTTGTACTCTTACAGTCTCTGTGCTCAACAGTCCAGAGTCTTCCAGCTCAGTCCTTGGCTCCTGCTTTGTCTCTGAGTGTCTGGTCATCGGGCAGGGCCACAGGTCCCTGTGCCCTTTGTTGTGCAAAGGGTCAGCATCAATTCATGACCTCTTGCCTGAGGCTCCCACACAGAGCTCAGTCTTCAGCTGGCACTGCAGCTCCACACTGAGCTATCTGCACCACATGCATTCCTCAACAACCACATCTAGAACCAAGCATGACCTTTGCTATTGGTACATAAGAAATAAATCCATTTCTTTAAGTAGGCCTCTGTCAGGGTAGCAGCAATCAATACCCAGACAATAGCAGTTCAAGAAACAGTAAGAGAAAATAATACACATTTTAAAAATCAATCTCACCAGCCCTGATACTGCAGCAGTAGCTGTTGCAATGGCAGGAATAATCTTTCCAGCAATGCGCTTTGTTTTGAACCGATCTGCTGGTTCAATGTTGTACATCTTGGCTCGCAGGTTTGATGCTGCTGTTACAAAATCTATGTGCCCATTACTATCATCATCTTTCTCGAAGGAGATGGGCTTCATTTGCAAGTCAGCTGCTCATAAAAAAGAAAATATAAAAGAGCAAATAATTATTATTAAAAAACTGAAGATGTCCTAGACATAATTTGAAGGAACTACAACCTTAACAAATTAAAATTTTCACATCCTGGAGCTTGGTGCCTTACTTGTTTTCCTATGCTAGGAAATGCCCCTCTCAATATCACTTGCTAAAAGTGAATAATGAAATAAACATCAACAGAGCTCTGTAATTTCACTTTCCTTGCACCACCAAGAACAGATTTTGAACATTCCAATGGATGTTCCTCATACATCCCACCTCACTAAAGCTCCATCTTGAGAGAATTCCCTTTTAAAGTTTAGTTTATCTGCAAAAATTTCAAAATATGGACTCAGTAGTATTGGAATCAGAGTTTTGGGTTGACACTCCATGGGATGAGCTAGGGATAAGCTAATTTTTCTCCTGTATTCATGGGTTAAAAAAACTTGCACGTAGTTGTTGCCTAGTGACCTCTTAGTGTGGCCAGGCACAAAATGGGATGTAAGCATCCTCATTTTAAATCCAGAAGATGCTGAGGAAGACTCTTATCAGTCTTTACAATTTAGGATCATTTCAGATTGAGAGCTCTAAGTAGTGACTCTCAGCCTTCTCATGCCTGAATCATTTGCAGTCCCTCTGGGATCCAGCCAGTACCCTTCCCCTCCTTAAGAGTTCAATTCCCTGCTGCTGCCTGCTTGTTGTCATCAGTGCTGTAATTACAAGCAAGTGTAACAGAAAGCCCTAAAACTTCCATGAATCTCAGAAATACAGAACCATAGGGTTATGTCAAGCAACAGGACAGGTATTTGCATGGCACTTCAGAAAGCTTTAGGTATCAGCTCTACTTCTTGCAGAATTCCAGAACTGCTTCATCCAAAGACCTGAATGTCACTAGTGGCAAATGCAGGATATTACTAAACTATGAAGCTGGTTTGCACTACTCACTTTCCAGAGCTTCATTGGATAGTATAGACTTCTCCAGCTGGAAAATAGCATTTCTTTCGTCCTCACTGCTGACTGGAATATGATCTGGTTTTCTTGCAGTTTCATCAGTCTGTACAACCTGCAAGTGTGCGCAGTGCTTGAGTAATAAAATACATGAACTTCATACAGCACAGGTATCAAGTATTCTCAATTTCCTGTCTTCCTTGCAGGCTTTCCTTCCCAGCTCAAGAGAGATATGGATTTACTGGATCAAGTCCAGCCAAGAACTTCTAAGAACATTACACGACAGGAGCATCTCCCATACAAGGAGAAGCTGAGAGAGCTGTGATGGTTCAGAGTGGAGAAGACAAGGGTGAGTGGGATGTTATCAATGTGTACAAGTGTCTCATGGGGGGAAGTACAGAGACCACAGACAAACTCTTTTCACTGTGCCCAGGGACAGCACAAGGGCACAAACTGAAGCACGTAAAATTCCTGAAGAAACATACAAAACTACTTCAAAGAAAAAGAAACAAACAAAAACATTCCAGAAAAATTGTGAGGATGGTTGAACACTGGCACAGAGAGAGGCTGTGGAGTCTCTATTCTCAGAGATATTCATAACCCAATGGAACACAGTCCTTGATGACGTGCTCTAGCTGCCCCTGCTTAAGCAAGAGGATTGAACTAGGTGTTCTTCAGGGGCTCCCTCTAACCTTAATACACATTATAATTTATGTTTCTTTCTCACTAGCATCAATGTAGTAGTTGGAGATATGGGACATTGCTTGTGGAATATTTTATTTTTTTCTTTAAATTAAATATCACACTTACTTTGTTTGAAGGTCTAAACTCTGGTACCTTCACAGATGAAATAATCCCCAAAATTGTTTCCTCTGACAAGTCCTGTTATGGTTTTGAAGAAAAGCAATTTAAATTGAAGGCCTTCAAAAAGGCCTCCACAAAAAGACTGTAAATACAATAGGATTTTAAAGAATATTAGACCCAAAAGGTCTCACAGATATTCAGTGATGTTTCAGCCAAACATCATCATTAAAACACCAAGTGACAATTCATTTGCCACAGCAAACCAGAGCAGTGTGAAGCACCTAGCACTTGAAAACTGAACTTGAAAAAGTCAGAAGTGCAAACCTGACTTACAGGAAAGTCTAATTAAAAAACAAACAAGGAAAAAAAAGGATAAGCAATGCAGAGGCTGTTATCATAAAAAAAAAAAAAATAAAAACAAAAAACCAAAAACAACTCCATAGCACACTTAAGACACTTAATTTTTAAAAAAGTTTTAAAGATATTTTCTTTCAGTTCAGTAGTTATATTGCATCAAAATAATAATTCCCAAGTTCAGTGCTTACTGAAAATATCCAATACACTACTGATTTCTTCTACAGATTAGGAATTTAAATAAAGAAAATAAGTGTAAGCAGCTGCCAAACAGACAGTGCTGAAGGATAGACTACTGTAAGAATCACTTTAATCAGCCCTTGAAAAGAACTGGCAGCTGGACATCAGGCCAAAACTGAATCCCAAGTTAAGGGAACACTGTTACAGTCTGGATTACCTTTTCTGTGAAAGGAACACAGTACACTGTTGCGAAGAGTTTTGCTGCGCTCACGATGAAACCATAGTGCCTAAAGAAAAAACAATTATTTTTCGTTGGTTGTTTTTCCTCTTTAGTTGCCCAAAGGTTTGCAATCATGTTCAAGATCTTGAACAAACATACTGAGAAACAGAATTTCCATCCTTCAGTGTACACGGTACAAAATAGCATATTTTGAGTGACTCAGAAGTTGTCCCCAACACTAAGCAAATTTTGATGTGTGGAAAGTTATTTAATGAAAACCATGTCTCCTTAACCTTTGCAGTCAGCAAACAATTACAAATACTCATATGACATCAATATGATAAAAGCTTTATCTCAGAATTACTTTGAAATTTACCATGATGTCCATTTCCACTCAAACTAAAAACAGTGATCCAGTTTCTCAAGGCAATTGTAGATATACAGCAGAGAAAAGCTTTTTAATCCATCAATCACAACAATTTTTTAAATTATCTGTAATACCCAAGCCATTTAGATCAGACCCAAATTGTAATGAACAAGAAAAGTAGTCCCTTCACTCAGTCATTTGGCACATCCTGCATTTTATGATGTGGACAGTGGACACAGGGAGATGTGACAGGAACAACTCAGTAATTCTGCAGCCATATAGGACATGAAATGGGTTGTTCCAAGCCATTTCACATTAGCTGCTGTCAGAACAGCACCCTCCAATCCCATACCAGCGAAAGTTAAATTATCTGCAGTGGAAGTGTTTGGCAGCTCAACAAATCTGCCACAGGATAAGACTGTGCACCTAAGAGCTATTGATTCCAGTCCAACTTCCAGGGCTACTAAACCATTGCCTTGCAATTCCTGCTGTAAGGTGGGTTTTACAGGATGCTATACAATTCATCTGGGACAGTACCATACTTACAAAGGATCATTAAAGTCAAACTTCACTGGGAAAGGAGGCCTCTTTGGTGATTGCCAAAACAAACCTGGTAGGAAAACAGACTTAAGATGAAATCCTAAGGAACCAAGAGCAGCAACAACATGACATATACCATGAATTTTCAACAGGCATAAAGGGGAACTTACTTCCCCTTTTTTTGTACTTACTTCCATCTTTTAATCGTGTATCAAGGGGAAATGAATGAAGGAGCTGAAGAGCCTAGAGGAAAAGCCAGAGAGGATTTAGTAATTTGTCACATAGATTGGCATGACCATACTAAATCAAGCCTGACTAGCTGAAGTAATTTAAAGAGTTAAGAAAATCATCAAACACCTTTGTCAAGATGGACAGCTAAAAGACAAGTACTACTAGACAGAGTGCTTGCCCATTTCCTTTGCAGAACAGAGATGACAATGTCACCTCATCTGTACAAAGCTCAAGCAAGGCATTTAATCCAAGAAGAGAAGCACTCTCCCCCACCTTATTGTCACTTTAGGATTCTTGCATATGGATTCACAACTTGGAATGCAGTATTTTCTCAATGTGACAACTACCACCAGGGATTCTGTATAAACAGGAATGTTTATTATCCCATCTTTCCTACAAAATTACACACATACTTTAAGTGACACTGTGGACCAGACTGTCAGAACGACAGGCTCTTATTTCAGAAAAATCTTTGAGAAAATCAGGGTTACAAAGGTGAGTTCAGTAATGGCAGTTTAGTGTGGGAAACAAAGAGCCACTGCCTAATAAAAGACATGTGATAATCCTTTGGAAAACAATGGAAAAATGCCAAGAAAACTGCATGGAGACTACTGAACAGAGTACTAAGTGTGAGTTAATAAACCAGACCTAGAAGTGCTACAGTAGAAAGGGATGCAGCATTTTTAGGTTTCAAATACAGTTTGTTATTTATGAAGAGATGAAGTGAGCGCGAAGACTTGGACACCTTGTTATTAGGGCCACCAGGTTTTCTAAAATCCTCATCATCCTACCTCATTTACAGGTATTACCTACCTTATGGCTAAAATACTTTTCAAATTTTACTCTTGCTAGTTCTACACACTGAGTCCAACTTCGGGGTCTTCTACTGAGAGTTTTAATAACATGAAAACAGCCTTCCAAGCTCTCTCCTGATTTTATTCTCTAATAAAGAAACATGAAAATATTAAAACAGACAAGATTCCTTCTAATCCAGTCAAATAGTAAATGTTTTTAGTAACCCACAAGCAAGAGGAAACAGAGGTTCACTTCATCAAATATTATCCTTTATGTGCTCCTCTCCACTGGGTTTTTTTTCCCCATTTACTTCCACCAGCCTGTTGGACCACAGGACATTACAGATTCACAAGAAAAAGACTATAAACAAGTCCAATCTAATTTATTACTACTTGAACACACTTCAAACTCAGTCTTACTTTCATTTTTCCCAGCTAGTTACACATCAGTGTGACACACACTAGTCACACATTAGCAATGTCTCAGTCTTTCTGGTATTTCTACATCATGTACAGAGCCCATGAGCTGGAGAAGCTTTTAATTATGAGACACACCAGAAATACTGATGATATGATCAACTAATGACTTGGCCAAGTAAGTCTTCAGGTTTTCTGAAAAAAGTCAGAAACTAACCCTAATCTCACTGGCCTTAAATAGAAACAAAATCCATAAAGCAGTAGTTTAAACCCTCTATTTTACCCTGGCAACATTCCCTTACCTGTAAAACGTCTTCTGCTGACGGATAGGTTTGCCAGAACTTGTTAAACAATGAAGGTTTGTGAGAAAATGAACTTTCAAACTGTAAAATAAAGAGAACAAATATGGCATTATGCAAGAAGAATATCAGATACCCACCCTTCCAAACACACATGGAGTTGTGCTGAATGCCAGAAAGGTTAATCCATTACCTTATCTCTTGCCCACTGTATCGTATGCTCAATAGCAGCTGGGAAAGACTTCAAGGTGCAAAAAGGTATTTCTTCCTCTGGTGGATCCCGCTGCAATTAAAGAGGGTTGCATGTCAATGCAGGCTTATCCAGGTTAATTGCTAATAATAGCAACAAGAATTTGTATACTACGTAAGTTAAAAACTGCTGTTATAAAATACAAAGTGGCTTTTTATGCTTAGAAATCTGTTTCATGAACACTAGCTAGCATTGTCAATTCTTCTTCATGAGGAATAGTCTAAACTAAACACTGGAAAACAAAACTGAACTTTGAAACATAAACAACAGGTGAAATTGCCAGCCAGGTTTTCCAAGATGTGCAGCCGGCATTCATGTACACTTTCACCAAGAAACATGCCCTGCCAGAACTCAAGGCCAGAAAGACTTCTTTATGGACCCTAACAAGACAACTAGGATGCTCGAAATCCTGTATCTGTGTCTGCATGGCACTATTTCATGGTGTTCTCAACCAGTGAATTTCTCCACAAGAACTTAAAACAGAGGGATACTGCAGGTAGTATTTATCAGCAACAGAGCCTGAAGGTTCGTTTTCCCCTTTCCCATTCAAAGAGAACTGTTATGTATGCTTGTAAAGAACTGCTCAAATTTTATCTCCTGTGAGTTTTCTTCAGAAACAAAGGAAGCAATTATTTCCTAACAGTGCTGTTCTTCAGCAGCTCAAATAGACCACTTATTTTAGAAAGACTTATAAAAATTATCAAAGAATCAGAGGGCATCATGGGACAAGCTACAGAAAGTGAGTGATGGTCTTGAAAGACTTACATGGCTATTGTAGGACTCTGTCAGATGGGGCACAATAACTTCTGTGTGTCCTTTTGTTCCCATAGTTCCAGAGTCTATAAGAGGACGCAGGTTTGCTACACAACGACTGACATGGAAAGACACAGACTATCAGAGTACAGAACAATTTCTACATTCTTGCCTTGTAAACATTACTGGAGAGCAACCAGAGTTGTCTCTAGGCACTTTCAGAACAGTGGAAAGCTTACACCAAACTCAGGAAAAAAAGAGATTAAATAAGAACTATTCAGGTTAGATCAGGATACCATACACCTCTGGATTATGAGCATTAGAAATTATCTGTAAATGTCAGTATCTCTACTTTTAAATTTAAATTCGTATTTTTATGCTTTAATAATTCAACCTTAAAACTGACAGAGTACTCTCATCCTCATCAGAAGTTAACAGTTGCCCCTACCTATCAATGTATCTCCTGGCTTCAACATTGTCCAAAGCAGTCACAACCACATCTTGTTTGGTGTAGAATTCATCGCTGTAAGTGTTCTCAGTGGCTGGACAAACTTTATTAATATCTGAATCAATCTTTATGTATGGATTGATGTTCAGAGTTGCTTCTGCTGCAGTGTAGCTCTTAGGTTTCTGAAAGCATAAATAAAGATATCAGCAAGATGCAGATAAAGAACATCAGGGACACAGAAATAGCAACTTCATTTACTGATCAGACAAAATTCACTGACAGAAATATTAGTATGCAAAACATACAATAAACAACATTTTAAATCGTATACCTCCCTCACTGATAAATATCTTATTAATCCAGGGGGTTTTTTTGTTTGTTTTATTTAGTGTTTCAGAGACCACGTGGTGGAAGTGCCTAAATAGTTTATCAAGTAACTGAAACTGATGTCACTTATAAGAATTTCTTCAAAAGAAGGGAGCAGCTCAAGACTGACTGAGGATAAACCCATTAGTAACTCTGTGTCTATGCAGCCCAGACATCAAGCACCTGTGAATAATCACATTACTGCAAGGCATTCCACACAAAACCAATTTCAGAAGCTAAACTGAAATAGAGCTCTTGACCTACCCAACACTTCTAGCCATACCACAATTATCTAGGGATCAGCACTCAAGCCTGGGGCTTCTAAAAGCTTGCAGGGTTCACCTTCCATTTATCTATCTATCCAAAGTGCAATCTGTTCCCTGATTTGCTACACATAAACAGGAGGCAGAAAATTCAACTGTTGGGTTTTGGGCAGGGGAAACCTTTTTCCACACTGCTGTCACGATCTAAGCCACCTTTCCTATTTTGTGCTGTGTTTGCAAGTATGGGGATGTTCTCTCTGCTTCTAAGAAATTAACAGCTTCTGTGCTATGCATTTATTGAATGTACATGTTGGGCTTTTTCAAAACTATTTACCAGCTTAGTGAAAACTGAATTAAGTCAGAAGACACCAACTTTGGTCAAGTTCCATCAGCAGCAGCACTACTGAGCTCTATCAAGAACAATTCTGCCAGTGCTGTCTATTTTTTGTTGGTTTATTTTCCCCAAATTCCAAGGGCATAGTAGAGCATTTCTGACATAGTAACCCATGGCAGGCTCTTATGCAATACAGTACTCATCCAATTGTCAAATTTGAGAGATATCATTAGTCAAAAACACCCATACAAATTAAGATTAGACAAGCCAATTTTACTTAACTGATACTAGTGATGAGTTGGATGCCATTGGAGTTCTAGGCATTGTTTTAAAAAAGCCATAGATTTCATTACAGCCTTTAAGTCTTTTCTGGACTGAAGTACAGACACTCACAAGTTCAGCTCTCTGTAGGGACACAGGACAGGGAAACACAATAGTCCGGAAAATTTACTGAATAAGAAAGCCTACCTGTATGTGATGAGGTCGAAAAAGAAACTGCCTGTTCAGGTTGGATTTCTCTATCAAATCTGGATCTGTAATTGTAACCTAAGTCAGAAGAGGCAAAAGCAACAGCTAAAGTTACAATTTAATTGTAACACTGAGCAATGATCTTGATGAAATTTCTATAAACACTTGTCAAAACAAAACACTGCTATTTTTATCCACTGTGGCCAAAGCTCTGCTTATACTGACTGGCTAAATTTTGGTTGAAAATCAAAATACAGTTAAGACTGCTCCAAGTGTATTCTGATTCTAACTGCACACCCTTCTGTGCCAAGGCCATTGTATCCTCTGTGCACAGATCAACCTGAAATAAGACTTAGGCTTTTAACAATTTTAGTAGTCTAATTATTTAACTCTTCCCTGTCACACTACTTCTAATGAGAAGGTAAACAGGTGACTTACCAATCCTTTGTCTTGCCCGGTACCAACACCAAGAAGTGCGAAGTTTTTTAGCATTTCACAGCCTATGGCTCCACAGCCAACCTAAAGAACATTACATTTGTAAAATCAGAAATGTCAGTGGAAACCACAAAGACAAGTCCCACTGCAATTCTGGACCATTTATTCTGCAGTGGCACATAACAGAGCTGCCCTCATGTATTTTGAGGACAGCGGGCATTAGCTGTACCAATAAAGCATTTGCAAACAGTGCAACAGTATCAGTCATACTCACCAAGAACACATTCAAATCATGGAGCTTCTGGCACAGAGAGTCTCCAATACAAGCCCTCAAGGCATCGTATCTATCTCCCCTATGCAGGCACAGGAGACAAAAACAGGAGACTTCAAGCTGCTATTTATCATAGCAGTACCACTGATGCCAAACTACACTTTGACACAAACTAAGAAAGCCAGACAGAATCTGTAATTCCTGTCCACACTGAAATAGGACACACATTCTTAACCCCAAACCTGTCCTTCCAGCAAACAGCACTGAATTAACTTTAAAAGATATATGAGCCTGCTTGAGACTCAGATGTGAACAGTACATAAGGCAGCAGCTTGCAGTTATATTTACCGTGGAAGAAATTCCTCAGAGCCCACCTTCTCTAGAGGTGTTACAATGCCTAAAACATCTATATATAGCTGTAAAAAATGAAAAAAAAAAAAGAAAAAAATCCAATAAAAACTTGTGAAAAACATTAATGTAATTTTAATTTAAAAACTAACTACTTTGTATGAACAACAGAGTCTGGAAATTTAGAAGCACTAAGTTTTTACTGTCACTAGAAGACTATACAGCATCTGGTACCCTACAGTTCACTTCACAACTTTAGTGGACAGGAAAAAGCACTTGGACACAGAGGGGAAAAAATATTCACTCAAACAGGGGAGCTGCAAGTTTTTGACTTCTGACAGGCATGTTACCCCTACACAGGTAACTCTGAAGATTGTAACAATTTTAATCCAACTGTACTCTGACATTTTTTCTGAGAGTCTGAAAGCCCTGCTCTTACATACAGTAGCTTAAGCTGGTATCTGCACTATATCACACTTTTGCATCCATGCAGTGACAAGCCAATGGTTTTTCATCCATGCAGTGACAAGCCAATGCTTTTGCTAGTGTGGAAAAACAATGTGCTATCTAAACCCCAAATACAAAAATTTTAACTGAAACTGGCTGTAATTTTATTGCACAGATAAAACCACTACTTTTTCTAAATATAGTCTCAATTTTTATTTTTTTTTAGTTCTGTGTTATAGAAGTTGTTCAGGTTACTCTGATCATACAACATTTACACACAACTATCCATTCAGAAGATGTCAAAATAACCATCCAAAAATCAAGACAGCCTTACCCACTGCTGCAATGGAGAAAATTTTCCCGTTACTGCTTTCAGGACTTCCTGGCTAGCAACACCACCCACTGCTGCAGCCAAAGGAGGTAGAAATCCCTGAGCAGTTCTAGACAGACATTTCACCACATCTCCATTCACCTGAGGCTAAAACATAAGACATAGGAACAGGTTTACCCCCTTAGTGAACAAGTCAGTGTTTGACAGTTTCACAGACCATTATTCTTCAGTAAAAGAGATTATTTCACCCTGACTAGCAAAAAAGTTTCCAGCCAAGACAGATCCACCATATACCCTGTATTTGTCACATGCATTTGTATAAAAACTGGGTTCACATCACCACAGGATCAGCCTTCATGTCAAGTCAACATTCAGTTGAACCCATGCTGAAATCCCATTCTCTTTCCTCACATGGCCTTCAGACAGCCAGCTGATCTATCTAAAGATGGATTCAAAGGCCAGAACAAGGACCAACAACTAAAGCATGACTTTAAGGCAAGTAAATGAGCACATAAAAGAGTGAGTCATAATGACAATGATTCCTTACTCACTTTGTTTTCCAGTGTTTCACTTATAGACATGGCTATTTTCAGCATTTCCTCAGCATCTTGAAGGCATCTAGACACCAGGGTAGAAACAATAATGATGACTTAAACATTCCAGAGTACTTCTAGAAACACCATCAATGGAAGAAAAACACAATGGATGCAGTAGGAAGTTTGGAATCTCACATTATCCTTAACAGTGAGCATTCAAGATGTACTTCTAAATGTTAGGGTTAACTCAAGAACAGGAGTCTCAGTGGAAAAGCTCATGTGCTAGTTTAGTCTTAAGATTTATACTTTTTAAGTAATTTTGTCTCATTTAACTCAATTACACACATCAAGAACTACAGCTGAATGAAAAACACTGAAAATTAAACCCAAATCATTCAGATTTTTTTTTTAATCCATGAACTATGAGATAGTTCAGGATCATTGAATCAACTTTTCCATATCAGTCCCACAACATGAAAAAACTAGAACAGAGAATGCCTTCCTCCAGAAGTATCTCCTGTCTATCTGGGCCCAGAAAGTGTCATTGCTATATTGGGAAAGCCTTGTAACACACCCAGATACACATCAGGTAACATTTTTCATCTTCCATTTCTATGTGGTCTATCAGGTACCAGAAAGGGAAGGTGCCATGCTGCACAGCCAGCCAGTAGCTACACAGAAAGGAGAGATCTGTCTGATTCAAGGATGGCAAACACAGAACTGCTGCTTTACCCAATGTTCGGTCCACGACCAAAGCTCTCCTGGAAGTGGTTCAAGGCAAGCATGGCAACATGGATCTGCAAAGGTGCCTGTTAAGACAACAATAGCTGTTGATCAGTTACAAACTAGAGAGAAATTAAGTAAACAAAAACAACTATCTGAACTCTTCTGTTACCATTTCATTTCTTGTCTCTTAAGTACAACACTCAAAAAAAGTTTCAAAATAACATTATAAAGTGAATTTGAAATACCTTTTATTACTGTTTTTTTAAAAAGTATTGCTCAGTAATGCAATGCCCTTCACACACATTCAGCACCCACTTCAACTAAGTCCAACTGAAAAGTCCCCAAAAGAATTTAGAACTGAAATTGGAAAGTGCGGTAATTTTCTTTTAACTAGACATTATAATGCATTGCATTTTGCCAAACATCAATAACAAAGCCCAGCATTGAGGGCAAAAGGTAGAAATTATATTATTATAATCATAAAATTACAGATTACAATCCATGTATTTTTACTATTAGAGCACTTATGCCCAAGTCCCCACATGCTAATTACCTCAGGTTTGCTAAAATCTGCAACAAGGCATAATGGATTTGTTATCTGCTTCTCCAGCCGTTCCTGGAAAAACAGAATTCATGACAACAACACACTACTTAAGAACACAACAGCCACTGCTACCTGACAAAACAATACTCTTCCTACAGAGATTAAGAAATAAATATCCTTTCTGACTAGAACTTGCCATTGCTCTTTTCATTATTCATACCACACTAGATGCTAAAAACAATTATCTACTGCAAGTTCTATCAAAAATGGTCAGAGAGATGTTTCACACCCTGGTGGCAAGATGCATCTTTAAATGAGTGTGATTTTTGGGGCTGTCCTGTGCAGAGCCAGGAGCTGTAGTCCATGATCCTTGTGAGTTCCTTCCAAGGGACAGTCTGTAATTCTAGGAAACATGTATGTGCGGAACTCTGCTTCCAATGCTCAGAGCATTAATGCAGGAGAACCCAGCGCTGTCAAGCACAAACTTACAAAGTAACACATCTTGGGCGTCTTCACTTGCACAGCTATGCCTCCATGCAGGTAAGGCTCCATCTCTGATGTATCACCAATGCTGAAGGAGTAAGGTGACACCACTGAAAAGAGAAGGGAATAAACAGTGACAGCTAATTCAAAATGTCATTGGATGCTACAGTTCTATATACAACAAAGTGGGAGTTTGCCAGTCCTTTTTCTTTAGTGCTGCAATTTTGCAGCGGACAATCTTGTTTTGAAAGCATAAGCACAGCTGATCCTTCTAACAGGATTAACCCAGAAACTGGCAGAGGGACAAAGCATTAGTTTCACATGATCTGTTATGAAATGAGCTTTTTCAAGTGGCAGCAGATTTAACAAGAATTCTGATGACCACAGCTCTGTAACAAAAATGAAATCACGCATAATTTTCTTTAGGATGTGCACAGCAGTGTCCAGTATTAACTGCTCTGAGTAGGATTTTAGCCCCGTGATGAGAACTTCAGGTAATCAAAAAAGGCAGCTGGAGCATTTTGTCACATCCTCACCCTCATACACGGGAAGCATCATTCAGGCAAGGCAAAAAGACAGAAAAATTGTTAATTCATGGAAAACTAAAACCAAAAGCTAAGCTGTGAAGAGGAGGAATGAACTGACTGCAGCATCAGTTCTAGCAAAATGCAAGGGCCCAGAGGAAACAGATTCAAGCACATTCAAGGGTACTATTTTTTGTCTCAGACCACGGAACAGTTAAAAAAACAACCAACCTCCCACCCACTTGCTCTCTCTTCTGCTCCCAACAAAGAGACATTCAGATCTGGGAACTGGGAAATTCCTCAGCATCCAAAAGGAATCAAGTAGAATGCCTTCAAACACGCATGAAGTAGAACAAAGCAGGGTAGATGTAAATCATGAAAATAATTTCAAAAGCATTCTTATATGCATCCCTGTACACTTAAATTGTCACCCAAAAAAGCTACAAGGCAAACAGTGACACACCACGTGGCATCCAAAGCCATGACAGAAGCACAGGCATTATGGGACCCTCCAAGTACCAAACCAGTTTCATCAGCAGATGAATGATGGTCAGCTCAGAGGCTGCCAACTAGAGTCCACAGTTTGAGCTGAGCAATTCCATTGGCTCCTTAAGCAGCAAGATGAGTTCAAGTAGACTTTACTAAATGCCATCAAAACAACACCAGGAAGACCTTTGCACCAAAAAGCAATTTTTTTGTGCAAGCTCACTGGAGGTCTGCACAACCCAGCACTCCTCTGACTATGGTAATTAACACTGTAGTGGCTAAATCAGGCCAGAAAATAAGTACCTTGCAAATGAGTCAGCAGCAATTTACCTGTTATTTGGTGTGTGGATCCATTCAAGCACGACATTCCATTAACTTCCCGAAAGGTTAAGAACTGTCCTGTTTCAAGCCTGTGTGGATGATTTTCAAGGCAAGTGACAATACCAGGATTTGACTGAAATAAAAAATGGCAGTTAGCAAGGAGGAAAGTCTCTCATGCAAAGGGCATTGTATTACAGGCACATAGCTCTTTGTCTACTGAAAGTGCAGTCTTTAATACTTTTAACACCTCATTTCTGTCACAGCAAGAGAGTTACCTATGACAACGTTTTCAGTCCTACGATTTTCAATTTAACTGTGTTTCTACAACACAAACTTTCTCATTTTCACTGTTTTCAGTTCTCAGTATGTTAGCAGACTGCATTTGTTAGCTCTCAGCAGTCAAATCCATTGTTATGTTCTAAAATAGTAGCAGATTTATCCTCTTTTCCCAAACCAAAAATAGTCCCTGTGTGCAAAGAAATTTTCAGAGGCATCAAAAAAATAAAGTCTTGTAAATGGTCCTTATTACTCCATGCTTTCTTTCTGTCTGATATCCTTAGAAAGGACAAAAAAAAAAACCCTCATTCTTGAAAGTTTGGAAGCTTAAAAAGCTGGACAGCATACAGGAGAGACACAGCTTCAGCAGGTCACAGACAAGCTTACACTCGCAGGAATCTCAGACAACACCTCATCCTGTAATGGGATGTGATGCCAGCCTGCCACGCACACAGAGACCTCACTGCAGTCTGAACACAGCTCATCAAGACCTTGTGCTGCACCTCAGGCTGTAACCTGTGGATTTGCAAGCAAGCCTGACCTGTACTGTAAAGTCTCCTCTCATCCCTTCCTGAGTCCCCAGTATAAGAAAGATTTCAGCTAATTAGCATAGAATTACAGTGGACCACATTCTCTGTGGACAATGAACAATGACAAAGGAGTTGACTGGAGAAAATTCTGCTCTGATTTAGGGACACAGTGCCACCTTGACCCTGTCTATGGGACAAGAACAGCCACTTGATGGCATTGAGTTTGAATTCTCATCAGTTTTACACTTCAGAGTGGAAGAAGATACAACTAAATTTAAGTATAAGATTATTAAACACAAGACATATGTACAAATATATATTCATTCCTTGACTCAGCTATGTAATCCTTATGTAATTAACGAGAACAATCAAGCCATCCATTCCCTTTTAAAGGCACCAAGGAACATGCTACCCAAATCATCATATCATAAGGTTTAATCCAGACCAGACCCAACCTGCTGTACAACCACTCCTAGATTGGTTATTATTATATCTAGGCTGGAGATAGGACAGAAGACTTGCTGCTGGATGAGTGAGCTTACTGTCTGTACTTCCAGAACTGGAAAAAGGCCCTAAAGGATTTTCCCTTTATAAAACAGTAATACAATATTAAATGGACATTCTTATGTTCTGCACTGGAAGTACTAGCAATAATATCCCCTTCTCATTGCCTCTGCTTTGGTAGGTTAAAACAAATCTTTAAATTTCTTTTCAAAATCTGCTCTCGATTCCCTTCATTATTCCAGTAGCCTGCCTGTAAGTGCTGCAGTTTCTTATAAAAGGGCTCTTTTCATGCCTATTTTCACACTTCCTTGGAAGACTTACCCTATTCCCACACCAAAATTCTTTCTACATCTCATTTCTTTCTCTCACTCTCTCTCCAATCAAAAATATCATTATTGTGTGTTCCATAGTAAGGAACAACCAGGAGACAAGGGTAAGAACAAAGTAATCAAAGTAACTTTGCTTCTCCTATAGAGCCGATTTTAAATTGCTTAGCAGGCTGCTCAAGTAATGCACTCCGGCAGTCTCCTTTTCAAAGAGCCAACAATGAGTTCTTTTAAAAACAGTTAAAGCAACACAATGACTTTTATCCCTTACTTGTGTTATATTTGAAATGAAGATCTCCTTCGGCTCCTCTCCTGTTGTATCCAGCACTTCAAATTCATCACCAAAGTCACAGAACAAACGTGAACATACTCCATACACATCTGCGCTGATGAACTACAGGAGAAAGTGAAAATTATGAGTATCCCTAGAACAGCACAAGCCAAAGACATGATGCCTCACACTGGAGCCTGCTGAAGGCCAGCAGGTTTAATTCTACAGTGGAAACCTGTTGTGTACTCAGGCCACACTACGTAGCACAGAACTGACAACAGACCTTGAACCTGTAGGAGCATTTCTGAGCCCATTTACAACACAGGAGTAACATCACTACTCAGTGAAATGATGCCATTTCTACTTCTCTCACATTCAGCCTCAGCATGTCCTTCAGTCTCAGCACATTCTTTCAGAACCACTTTGAGTTAACAGTGAAAACTATTTCTTTAATACAACTGCTTTTTAATTAAGGACCAAGATGTGGTTACCATATGTGCTGGTATCCAGATAATACCAGCAGCAGCACTGTATTCCCAGAGCTCCTGCTGCTCCATCAACATGCTATCTGCATTGAATCACATATCTCATAACCAGCTTTCTCCATTTTTGGAAAGAACACCCTGGAGGTCCATAATGCCCACTGCAAAAATTATTCATGTGTTACATTTTTTCTATTACCTTAATAGGTGGCTGCTGAGCATGACAGAAGTCATTAATCTTCTTCTGCAGCAACAGACTTACTTCAGTCAATATGACACACTGTGAACAAGAACAGAAATACTTCTAAGACACTGAAAGTAATCAGTATCTTCAGGCTATGGGAAAACTTAGAACCTAGAGTAAGTTACTTAGGTGTCCTGACTTCTATCCTCCACATTTAAAGAAAGCAGTTTTGAAGAAGTTGTTTTCTCATTAAAGCAGATTGGTTACCATCCCACAAATTCTGGAAACAAAATGAGTAAGAACAGGAACAGCTAATTCTCAGGTTTTTGTTTGTCTGGGGTTTTTTTAACTGCAGCTGTGGAGCTCAAAGCCCAATTAGAATATTGACCAGAACAGTTATGGATAATCTCAGCAAAAATATAAATTTTGAGTTTTAGGATTAAAGCTAGCTAACACAAATAATACTCATCAGTGCACAACAAGAAGTCTGCAGAGGTCTCCAGTATTTGTGGTCATAAAATTGCAGACACAGAATTTCTACACACACATTCCTTTAATGCCTAGGACAGTACTGGGTTCCAAGGCATGTGCACTACAACCCATTCAGTTACACGTAGCCTGCTGTGGCTGGGATATTCAGAAACTTGGTGTGCTTGTATGTAATCCACACAGTAAAGGTTCCTCACTCAGAATGAGCCATGCACACAGGCAGGAGACAGCTGACTGAACAACTGCAAGTGCCCTCACTCCACCACAGAGGCACTTACATTTCATTAGATACATCCATACATGAATGATCTAAATATATAGCCTGGGCTTCTGCTGCCTGGAATACAGCACACAGAATATATGTTGAATATCTGTGCTATGTAACAGCAAAGAAAGGTCACAGTTTCACCTTGAAAGAAAAAAATCTGTACAGCGACCCCACTTAGCTATTTATTGTCATAGCAAATTCCACAGTAAGTGTACTAAGAAAGTGGTAGGAACACAAACCCACTGTTTCAGTCTTGAAAAAAACAAGCACAACACTTCATCAGTCTAAATACAAGACCTACTGTTTTACTTACACAATCTCAAAATATACTTCAAAGTTCTTCATTCTCTTTACTTACAGAAAAAATCCAATTTCTATGCTCTGAACAAAATACACAAATACGCATACAACTGCTTTAAGTGTGACATACCTGGTAGTGCTTTAGGAAAGACAGATCTGTGGTTTCATCTAGTGGCACAGTTGATGCTGCTACATGGACATATGGATTGAGCTCTGCAATACGAGGAAGTGTGGCCTCAGCCCTGAAAGAAATCCAATTTTCAATTTTTGACAGATTTACAAAACTGTATTTTCAATATAGAATTATCATACTACACATGCCCTACAAGAGACCCTCACAATGTCTCCTGGCAACAACCAACAACTCATTCATTCACACTCAATTCCTAGCAGATCTGAGGAAAACTGTTGTGTCCAATATCCCACAGGACTCACGGATTGTCTGCTGTCATTGCTGTTGTCCAGTCTTGTACAGGTGGCTGAGAAAGCCCAAGGAAGAAATGCATGCTGGCCCCCATTATTTAATTTGCATAACAAGCAGCGACACTTGTGACTCAGAACCTCAGTCCCAAGTCTAGACTTCCTCTAATATCTACCTGGGTACTGTACTCACAGACAGCAACTCCAGAGAAAGGGTTTAACAGGTATTTGATACGTACTATCAGCTCCTGGACAACAAACTGCTAATTTTGATGCTGTTGAGACTGTCAGGCTCAGTCTTCTGTCACTCCAAAGACTTCACTAACCTGTTCCTTTGACTGGTAACATCATCTTCATGGATGAAGAAGTTGATCCCCAAATCCCATTTTGTGCAGTGCTTGGTGTCATGAACTGTAAGAGCCTAAGAAAGTTTGTCAAAAAGCATTTGCTGGAAGAAATATACAAGGTCACAGCACTCAAAAAGGATGAATTAAGCCCCATAAAATGCTGGAGGACTAACACTGCAGAAGATTTAGTTGTAACACATATAAGAACAAGCTCTTTCAACCTCTTTCCCAAGAAAAGTCTTACTTTTTGAGAGAGCAAAGTACATCTGCAACATGCACTTCATTCAGCATTTTCCTCCCAGTTTGCAGTGATAACAAATTTAAATATTTTTAATTGATTTAATTATCAAGGATGATTTTTGCCAGACTGTGATACAGGGGCAATTGTGATCTGAAAATTAATGGACTCATTTAATTTTTTTCTGTTGGAAAAAAGAGTTTGAAAAGGCTTCTTGATAATAAAATTAATCCCAGCAGCACAAAAGCAGTTGTTGGATTAAAACACCCAACCATTCTAATGTCTACACAAAAGGATTCTCATGGATGAAAAAATATGATAACATATTTTGAATAGTTTGGCTTTCGAGTTTGGACCACTCCATTTAAGAGAAGCCACTTTGTACAAAACGATTCAGTATCTAATCACCAGCTGGCTAAAATATTTTATGAGCTATTTCAGAGCACAGTGGACATTAACGTGAGATTCTGAAGGTACCACTAGAACATCAAGATTATTGAAAGTTTTCACCCCTAGGTTCTCAAATGTTTTTCAACTTTTCTACTGAAAAACAGATTCAGAAACTTTAGATTAATTAGCTAGTAGTGTTATGCCTTTTTCTCACGATTACCCAAGAATACCCAACAACAGAACTGTTTTACATACCTTTACCCCAGCCAGAATGATGTTTTTGGCTGAGAAAACAAGAACAAAGCAAAAAAAAGAGAGAGAGTAGTTATTGCAGGTTACTTGCAAATCTGTAATTGGATAGTTATTCAGGTAGACAATCACAGTATTTCATTGTTAAGAACTTCATAGCTTAAGGGTTTTTTCTCTTTTACATTTGGCTCAAGCATTCTACAGCATCCCAGAAAGCAAAATAACATAAGCAAGGTTAAACAGACTCTCTATCTTTGTCATTTGTCAGCTGTTTATCCCACAGTTGTGATTACAGTGATAGTAATGGCAATAAACTGCAAAACCCCATGACTCTCTTCTGGCATCTGGTACAGAGAACCACTAGAGGCAACTGAAGGAGTGATACCCCAGGCACGAACCAGCCAAAACAAGTCTTGCTCATAAGGAGTAAGGGAAATTGTTAAGGAGTCTCTTGTATCAGGGCAGTTATGCATTTTCACCAAATGGTTCTGTTCTCCTACACACCCGTCCATTTCATAAATGGGAAAAATCTGGGCTACAGCTATTCCTATAATACATTCATTGATACTGATGCCTGAAGAAGTAACTTGGATTACCTACCTACCCTGAACCTTCACCCAGGACACAAGATTTGGGTAAAGCAGTCTGGCTCATGGAAACACATTTTGAAGTAAAATTTGAAATGTTGTTCTAGTAAAATGAGAACTTAAGTCCAGGATCTTTCCTGCATCTGCAATGTTAGTAATATGCATCATGCACACATAAATTCACTCAGACAGTTCAGACATGCTTATTAAAAATTTAAGGTTTACAAGTATTCTGGGACAGTATGTTTACACACACTTGTGTCTTTTAAAATGAATGTTACCTAACTTACCAATCTCCACCCCAAGGCCACCTATACCACTCAAGAACACATGGGACTGAGCCATCTTCTGCATTGCTGTGTCTCCAAGAACATACCTCTGGCGACTGCAGCAAAGACAAATTCAGATCAAAACAAGATACAAAGTCAAGAGCATATTAAAGCAAGTCAAGAATTCCAGTCATTAAAAAACTTTTTAAAAATTGAAATGTTTATCAATCAAACATAAGATTTGCAATCACAATGCATACAGCGAAATGCATTTAGTCAGACCTTGTCAGTGCCAGGTTTTAGAGAAGATAAATAAAGTTATAATTTTAAATCAGTGCAAAACTTTTTCAGGATAAATGAAGTTTTGGAATTAACTATTGAAGACACAGGCACACAGAAGAATTTCTTTGTTATCAGAAATTTTCAAAACAGAGGGTGACACAGCTTTAGTAGTCAGATTGTGAAATCTGGGAGAGTCCTAACATCCAACTGTACAATTAAACTTATACCATTCTAAACATCATCTTTTTCATCAAGGAAAAAAACAACTTTCATGAGGCTACTGCCAAAAAGTAAAGTGAGAAAACACCAGAAGAATTGCACTGAATAAAAAGAAGCCTTATTTGTTCTGCATATAAGCATTTTTAATTTTTTTTTTTTTGATAGACAAAGAAGCTTTTCATCCATGCTTTTACAGGGATACCATTTGTCCCAGTAGAGACTTTTGGAACGATTACCATGCCAAGTGATCTCAAGACAATCCCACCTAACAAATTAAAACTAAACTAAACCAAAATAATTTTATTCTTTTTTTTAGTCTACAAAAAACCCTCAAATCCAACACCCTGAGGTCTGGAGGGTAACAGAGATATTGATGATGAGGACCCAGAAGCACAGCAAAGGCTGAGGGATGAATGAAAATTATAACATTACTGCATGTAAATGTAAGTGTTTCTGAAAAGTCAGGAGAAGCACTTAAAAATCAGACAATCTTACCTATACAAAGCATCATCAATTTCCATAGAGTCTGCCGCCATGATTCAATGTGATTTGTTTATACTAGAAAGGTTACAGAAAGAAATTAGCTGGTTATGTCAGATGCAATTTCACAGCTGGCACCTCCTCCCTGCCCCACTCAGCTCTTCATTAAAGGAACTGAAAAACAAAAACTGACCTGAAAAATAAACTGAACTGAAAAATAAAAAAGTGATGTTACAGAAGAATCACTTTGAACACTAAGAAGCCTGTGGAACACCACAGCACCTGGGTAAGGAAAACACACACCAGCCAGAAGACAAAAACCTGCAAATCTTCAATAAATGCTTTCAAAATGAAACAGACATTAATTTCCCTCTGAGGAAATGCAAGACTTACTTATTATATTTGCCAGTTAGATTTACTGAAAGAGCAACTTCATTCTATATTAAGAGCTCCAAGCTGATCAACTTGAATCTATCTGATCAGTTGGCTTTTTTTGAAAAGAAGATAGAAGATCACTGAATGGCTAGAAATAGGCATTTATGCTGCATTATTTCTATGTTAATTGAAAACCCTTAAGAAACAAGTGTTTCAGCTAACTGAAGAAACCAACACACAAAGATCTGAATTACTGCAACATTCAGTTAAGACATGCAGTTAGACAGTTTGATAGGGTTGTAAGAAAAAACATCATTTATGCTATTAAGGCCTTCTGCCATTAACAAGGATGTTTTCATTGTTAAGTTGGTGATAACTAAGCACCAGGATTAGGATCAAGCTGCCCCTGGGCACCTTGTTAATGCACACTGGGAAGTGGTGCTCATGCACACTGGGAACTGGTGCTTCCTGAACCTGGCAGGTGACTGCCACCAAACACAGGATGACCAAAATAAACCCTGTGTGTACTTTTGTAGTACTGATAGGAACTGATGTTCTGGGACACATATCTTACTTCAGCTTTTTACAATCTGCCTTGGAAACTACAAACAGCTGACAGCTCTTTCTTCTGAGACTGAAAAGGGCCCAGACATACTAAGGACATTTTTTTTTGAGACCACAGATACACCCTAAAATCTAATTCCTGCTCACTGTTCAGGTGACTTTGGCAAACATTTTAACATTTCTGAAGTAGGGTACTTGCAGTCTGTCACAATGTGGAGACTGCAACATTCTGACCCAAAATTTGTCCTTCTGGTTTTTAGAAAGTGCTGAAATAGCACAGCAAGGGACAGAGTTACATTGGACACAGGCCACAAATCTCATCCAGAAAGCTCTTCCACCATGTGGATATTAACTCCTGCACTTCAGCAGGCACTCAAGGCAGTCAGCATGAGGCAGCTCCACCACAGTCCACACCAGCAGCCACTTCAGAGCAGCTCCCATGCCCTTGACACCATATGGGCTGAAGACAAGCAAGGAGCATTTTACTAGAGCCAGATCTCAAGCCAGAGTGCAACACACCACATCTTAGAGTCACATGCTTCAGTCCCTGCTTAAATAAGGGCCTTCAGTTCAGCCACTGCCTGAGACACAAGACTGGAGATCCCCTTCAAAGGAAGCCATCTCAGATCAGAGCTGTTCTGCTCCTCCACAAATAGCACTGGCCTTCTGGGACTACACAACATAAAATGATTGTGGTACTAAGATGGGGAAGGTGATCCACCCCTGGATAAAAATGCTCAGCTTCCACTGCTGTGGCTGCTGACAGCCATCTCAATCTCTATGTCCTCCAAAACAGTCTTTTGTAAACAACTAGGACTTGTGATCAACTGGCAAGAGAAACTCAGCCACCTGTTTCATACAGACTCATCTGACAGTGGCTCTTTCAATATATTTTTAATACCCCATTCTCCTCCTACAGTCATAGTTACAGCACTGAGATGCTGCCAGTGCACCCACCAGGTAGAGAAAAACACCTCCTTCCACAAGAAGCATTTAATAACACTATGGTCAAGCGACTGTAGGACAAACTTGGTTAGTGTATTTCTGCATCCAAGTTATTTCTCACTTTTGTTCCACCGGTATTGAATCTGTTTCAAAGAAATGCACGTAAAAAAGTCATTCTAACATTATGTCCTAGTTCTTACCAGAGGCTCAACACTTATATACTTGTCTGTTTCCTTTTTAAAGCCAACACTATTAGTTTTAATATCAGCCTTGTATTTAACTGTTTAAGTAATGTTCTTCATTTTTTAAAGCCTCAGCTGCTTGCATGGCATAACCCAGGGACAAACTGAGAAGCTACATGTTACCAGGAAGGACTGAGATGCTCTGAAGAGCAGCAAAGGCGCAGGAGCTGTAGCGGTGTGCTGGTTTCAGTGCTCTTACCTCCGAGTCAGCGCGGGCTGAAGCAGCGTAGTTAACGCTGCTTAGTTAACTCGCTGCTCAGCACGCTGGGATGGCACGGAGGCCTGGACTCATCCCACCTACCCAGAGCTTCCAGCGGCTGATCCCAGTCGATGCAGGCTCCCTGTTCAGTCGGCGGGAGAGAGAGGAGACTCAAACCCAGTTCCTGCCCAGCCGGGCTAATGCGGGAACACCGACACCTCGGACCTGCAGCGGGGCACCCCGACAGAGTCCAAGGGCTGCCTCAGAACCACCCCGACCGCAGCAGAGCCTGCCGGCGGCAGCCTCCACTCGCCGCTCCCGGAGCGCTCCCNGCCGGTGCCGCGGCGCTTCCCCGCCTGCGCCGACACGAGGGGCCGGGCCGGGCCGGTGCCGCCCTGAGGAGGCGGGACCGCCGCGAGTCGGCAGCGGAAGGAGCTGCGTAGCCACTGCTGGGCCGGAGCTGCTTGAGCCATTGAAATCCTCGCCATTTTCTGCCCGAAAAGTAGCACACCGTGCTGTTAAGACTAATAAAGTCAATAAGTCCTCCTTAGGTTCAAGCACGACCAGTTTAGACGACGAAGAGCGCTCCCGGGCCCTGCTCCTGCGATACCTGCCTGTGTGTCTCGCAGGAGAGCACCAGCACGATGTCACCTACCACACAAACAGGCGGAATTTCATTCAAAGGGTCTCGGGAGCCAACGGCGAAATACTAGATCGTGGCCAAGGCCGCAGAGGAGATTTGGCAAAGAGTTATCAAAACCAAAGTACGGCCCGTGCCGGGATGGTGTAAAGTCTTGTGGAAACCTTTCCTCTTGTTCTGGTGGTGATTAAGCAGCAGAGAGCAAGCCAAGCCGGAGAGAGGCAGCCACTGCACTGCCTCCACCAACTCCACGCCACCCCCTAAAACCAACATCTCCTCCCATCAATATTTTCCATTTCCCAGACTCTTGATTAAAATCCCAGCACAGCCCACCTTCCCATCATCCAGCTTTATCTCCCTTCGCCTTGAACCCTGCCTTCCCTTTTGTTACCCCGATCATTGGAGTAGGTGAGACGAGTTTAAATCATTCTTGATACCATTAGCACATCTTGTCTAGAATGGGAGGGATTCAAGCACTCAAAAGTTCTTGCATACAGAATGTAGAATATTTACCTTGTATTTTAAAATATTTATAATTTTAAAAAATCCCAAACAAACCAACTACCTGCCTCCTATGGTATACAAGGGAAAAATAAAAACGTAAGCTTTTTGTCTGTCTTGACTGGAGTTTGGGGAACTTGAAGGGCAAGAAGACCCAAGTTTTGTGCTCTTTGTGAGCATCCAGTGCGTTATTTTGGCCTTTCCTTCAACAGAATTCTAGCAATCCTCAAGATTCACACCTCAATCCAAGAGCGCATACAGCCTTTGTACTTAATTAATAAAGATTAAGAGCAGCTGGACAACAATGTGCTGGTTCAAACTTGGGCTGTGCTTTGGCAGGATCAGGGTGAAGGTTCTTGTCTGCTACTCAGCTGTTTTCACACGCAGAAATAATTGGAGAAGATGTGGGCAAATTTCGGAGAGCCGCTAGAGGCCACTCGAAGTCTGGAATGCCGAACTCGAGACGGGATAATCGGAGAAAGACATTCTGGATGTCGACTGCAGCCCTTACCAGTAAAGGAATTGATGCTAAGGCTGGTATTTGCTTTGTAGCTTTTTCACATAATACATAAAAAACATGGAAGAATTACTTTCACTATTTCAACTGAGTAATTTCAAAGAGCAGTGCATGTATCTAATTAATGGAATTAACAGGAGTCCCAGGACAAAGGGTGGGGAGGAAATGAAAAAGAGTTTAAAGACACCCAAAAAAGTCAGCTTCAGTTTTGTCACTTACAAAATTTTTTGTCTTGTCGGTGATTTTTACCGTTATAGTTGTGGTTTCTTTCCTTAAAAATTAACCTTTTTTTTCCCCTCAAGGTTAACCTAACCATTCTTATTTTCAAGCACCCATCAAAAGTATTATGAAAAATAATAATAATTAAAAGAATCTGCTACCTACCATCTTTGTGTCCAAGTCATTACATTTTTCAAGATTCAGTCCACTTTGATGCAGTCATCTCACATGAAATAGATTTTGCATAGTCTCAGCAAATAATGACAAAGCCTTTTGCCTAAGTGGAGAAACAGCAACATCCAGTTAATTCTCACATAACCCTTTACCAGTAACCAGGCAAACACTAAGCATTGGTGAAACCATGAATATGGGTGGGCCTTCTAAGATAAAATGCCACAAAGAAATGGACAGATTCTGTTTGCCCCAGCAGCCAAATAAACAAGTTCCCAAATGCATCAATTAGCAGGTGTACTCTGGAACTCTCTAGGCTGATGGTACCAAATCAAAAAACATACAGGTTTTCCCTTACCTTTCTAAGACTGCAAAATTTGAAACATCTGGAGTAATTTGACTTTTTTCCCCCATAGTCTTCTTCTTAAAAACTACATATGACATTAAAATCTTAGTAAATTTGGCTAAATAAATTGATTTTATAGGAAATCCCAGATCCATATTTGCATCATGTAAACTCAGCTATAACTTTTGAGGTAGGAAGCAGAGCTGTCAGTTTACAGAGTTGGTGAAGCAATGAGTGGGATGAGGCTGTGACCAGGAGAACATCACCACCTCCAGATTTGAGCTTATTCATGTCCCAAATCTCTGCAACTTCAGTTTATGTGCACCACTGTAGAGTCATTCTGCATCCAGGTATTGAATACATCTTTAGAGCCAGTATTTTCAAATGGAGCTGAAGCTGAAATAGCTGTAAATCTCCTTTCCATCTGCTGGGAAAATCCAAGACACTTGGGTATTTTTAGTCCTTAATTTCCTGGTTTACAGGTGCAATTGCACATTCTTAGCGGGGACTTCATAGCGAAGATTTGGGGACGTACATTTGTTTCCCTGGCTGACTTAGTTAATAAGCAAATTAGCAGACAACACTCTTGTAGATTTTTCCCTAAATATGTGTTATTTGAAAATACTAAGGCAAACACAGTTCAGTTTAGCACACAGGCCAATCCAGAAGTTACCATAAATCTACATCAGCATCTTCCAGTGGATTTCCAAACGTCCTGTCATAGGCTATGGCTTGTCCTCAGCTCTTGCAGGAGCAAGGTGCTGACTGGCAAGGCTTTGTCTCCTCTTTTTGGCAACCCATGCTGTAACCCATGCCGTGTAGGAGTGTTTTGATGGCATATTTAAAAGGACTCCAGCTTCCCAGCAGGATGGGCTGAAGGATCTTGCCCCTTAAAGCTGCTCTAGCAAGTGACACCTTCCTAGAAACCATGTTAATAATGTTGATAAATCCAGATAAACAAGGGCACCAATTACCTAAGCTGATTTCACACTGAGATGTGTATGAATGCATTTCCAAAAGCAAGAGCCAGCTTTTCCATGCCTGTGAATCTGCAGCACAGGCTACAAGTTGCCAGATAAACATTCATTGGGTTAAATAATGACTTTTGGCTCTCAGCTCATCTAATTTGTTAAGAGGAATAGCAGATACAGAATGGGATTTTCTACAAGCTTTACTTACATAAGAAATCCTGATGACAGATTGATGTCATTCAAGCAGACCTCCTCGCATGATTAGGCCTTGTGCAATCAGCCTCTTATTTCTTTCCTACTTCAACTCCAAGCTGAAAATTAGCATTGTGAAAGCCCCACACAACTCAATTTGAATAACCAGAGGTTTGGAACACATTTCTTGATGCTTTAAATGTGCCGGGGAAATCTCAGGAAAATTGGTACCAGCTGCATAGAGCGCCCCATGGCCAGTTTGCAGGGATGCAACATCACACATGGGTTTTTTTCCAAGGGCAGAAGCAAGGTGGTGAATCCTTGAATGAAGCTTCAGATCCATTCTCAAATTTGCATAGCACTATCTTAATTGAAATTCACCTTTGAGTATTTTAGAAAAGCAAATGTCTTACCTCATCTTCACTGAAACACCTGTAAAGTTCAACAACTGTTAATAACAAAACAATTCCTAGGACAGGGAATGGACAGAAAGCTGTAGTTTTATAATAGTTTTATATAAAATAAGGAAGATTATTCTATTTTGCATCATATTCAAATTTTAGCTTGATTATTATTATACAAAGAAAAAGGACAGAAAATGATCAGTTCTTTTAAAGTACATTTAATGTTATGAAACACATTGCCTTTACTTTGTTTAAATCCTTGTTAATCTTAACATCAACAATAATAAAAGGCTTTTAAAAACCCTTTCTTTAATCACACAGTAGCCTCATTGTTTTACTCTAAGGCAGAAAACAAACAGAGTCATCATAAATAAAACACTGACATGGAACATAAGACAAACCCAGGCCAGACAGTTTGCTAAAAAGTTTATGAAAAGTGCATCTGGCTGGCTCAGGACTCCCTGAGTAAGGTAGACATTCTCCCACACACCTCTTGGCTGTTTAGCCACTCATGAGAAAATCTGAAATAAAGGCTGCCTTTCTCTTTTTAAAGGTATTGCATTTACATGTCACTTGCTGTGTGAGGTAGGAACCAGTTTCTAGGGGCTGTATCTGGGCCTCACCTCCTTATTGTTTCCCCTCCATTTGCGATGCAAAGAGAGATTTAAGTGCAAAACAATGCCTTAGCTGTGTATGAAAGTGAACTACTGTTTATTTTCAATCACAATTCATCAGCTGATTGTAAAGGACACTTCTCACGATTTTCACCCTCAAAGCAATAAGAGGCACAAAAAACTGGTTGTAACTTTTTTTCCCCCAAAGGATGCCTTTGAAAAAAGGGGACTTGAGCACTAGAAGAAAACAGTGTGTTCAGGTTATCTAATTCAAAGCTCCATGAAGTTTCTGTTTTGTAACTGAACCCTGGAGTAAATTCTTAATTGAAAAATAGCAGCAACTCAAAAGTGCATCAATTACAAACTTCATCAATAAATTAAGGAAATGGATTTGCTGCATCTAACTATCCTCTTAACTGCGCCAAGATCCTTTTCTTTTTACAACATGGAAATCAGAATAAAGGTACTACTATGTTGAAACTAAAACTAATCTAAAATCTTCAGTAGATTTCTTTCTGAGATAAGGCAACTTGTCTTTTACCAAAATTCAAAAGATACACAGAATGACTGGAAGTAGCCCAATAACAAGACAACCCCTCCTACACCACCAAGCCTTAAACATAGGTTTTTCCATTCATATATGGACTTGTAATTCAGGGTGTGAGTTTTCAAGAAATGCCAAACATCTCATTCCCAGGGATGCTGATTATTGGAGAGCTTGCACAGTAGGAAGGCTGAGGAGAGATCCAGTCCTGAGCAGTGGGGGAGGCAGGATGCTTCTGCTTCAGCAGAATTTTCAGGTGTAGTAGGTGCAGCTGTAGGACTTTAAGTTTCATTCATGTCTTGTACAGACTCCTGTGAGTCCTGCATTCAGAGCCTAAGCAGTCCAGTGGCCATTTGAAGACTACAGGTGACATTTTGGATCCCCATATTGAAGGCCTTGGCTCTAAAGAACCCCCTTCCACCAGCAATCCATGAGAGGTTGTGCACAGAGATAGGAAAAGTGCCTAATCAATGTGTAAGGATTGCATTTTCTCTGAAGTTCTTATCAGGACTGTTCTTTAATATGAAATTACTCTTCGTACTCATAAGACATTCAGATTCAGGATCATATCCATTCATGGCAGAGATGAATCCATCAATGAAGCATCAGTAATTGCTTTCTTTGCAGTGAGATGGTTTCTGCTAGCTGGCATGCCCTTGGAAAAGCATGCTGTTTCTTGACCAAAAAAGGTAGTTCCCAGTTCATTTGTGGCAAATATTCTTTTTTCCTTTAGAACAAATTTAAATGCCATATTTATTTCTAGTGAGATTGTTCATGAGGGCGCACTTAAAACAAAAAAAAAACAGTTTGGGTAGAGCTTGTGTTTCTGCATCTTAAGCATACTGTGTGTTGAACAGAGTAGATCTAGAAGACAACAGGTACAGAGGTAGCAGCACAATGTTGTGATGAAGCATTTCCACAATAGCAACTTCAAGCAGCTTGAACTTCACAGAATCCACAAAAACATTCCTGTTTAAAATGTGCTTTGCAATAAGAACATCAAGCTTTTCTCTTTCCCCTTCTAACCTACTGCAAGCACAGAAATCCTACTTTTCCTCAGCTGGACCCAACCTCAGTCCTGCTGATCCACTTTTAGTTAGCAAGGCCACAGAGCAAGGTGAGCATCCAGGTTCTCAGCTGGAGTCAGTGCAGATGGTAGTCTCTAACAAGAATAATCATCAAGGGTCCACTTTGCTAGAAACACAGCTGTGACAGCATTTGCTTCATTGGAGGAGGAAGATTCAGCTGCAGACCTTGCCCATGGCTGAAGAAAAATTTCTTTTTTCCTTTTTTTTTTTTTTTTCCCCTGGAAAATGTTTGCATTTATAAAGCAGGTAAATTGGTAGCTTTAAAACTTAATTTTAATGATGTCAGTTCATAAATTCTGGTAAGGGAGAAAGTTTCACAGCTCAAAGATGAGGCAGAGGATTTCATACATTTAGCATGAATTCAGAAGGGGCTAGGGTTTCTGATAGCACTTGCTGTGGACTAAGGTTGCTTCAACCAAAATTACATAGGAATATATATACTAAAAAAATAAACTTTCGGAATTACAGACAAATATGAGTTACATGTAATCTATGTAGTTAAATCCATTTTTTACTTTGGAATTAGATGCCTGTTTTTGTGGTAATCCAGTCACGGAAATAAGTCACTCGTGTGTATACTCCTGGTTTATTTGGCTTGCCACATTCATCTCCCCAGCTCACTATTCCCACGAGGTACCACATCAGTCTAGAGTCTGGAGTAACCAGGGGTCCCCCAGAGTCCCCCTAGAAAAAGAGGAGGGGGAAAAAATATTTAATTGATCAGAAGAGAAAATACAATTCTCTCTGTAGACAGGAGGGTCTATCCTATAAGAGAAGTTAACAAGCAGTATTTCAAGAGCAGCCATTTGTGCAGAATCCAGGCTGTTTTTGAAACTTGAGTCAGAAGTCTGTGGCATTTTCCTATTTGCCAGGGAACCTCCTGATCTCTCTTTTGGTAAAAAACCTGACAAAAAGCTTCTGTTCTGTTTTGTGACACACTGTTTTCCACCTGCCTTGTCTTCTTCCTTGTATAAAGTATGGAAACACCATAGCAGGCAGCAATCTAAGAGAGCAGGAACCTTTTTTAACAGGTTTCAATAGTAATTGCTATTCTTGAAATAAAGAAATTTAGTCACTTTCAGCAATAATGGAGCTTTCATCAAGAATTTGGTCTTCTAGTTAGATGATGTCTCCTTAAGGTATTATCCACTTTCCAAAGCTCAATTTTGATACTGTTAATAGCATGACATGGTAATAATAGTTATTTTGGTAACCTTATCCTTACACAATAGACCAAATTCCCCAACTTTCACCCAAATTATTTACTGAACTAAGCAGCAGTTACACCCTTCTGCTTAGGTCTTTCCTGTGCTGAGCCAGGAACAGAGGAACAAACTTCCCAGGCTTACTCTGCAGGGAGTTTGTCTTTGGGCAAAAATATCTCGGACTGGGATTAAGGGAGAAGTCTGTATTAAATCAGCACTGTAAGAGTACAATCTTTAAAAATAACATAAATAAAAATTATGTTTTCAAAAGTTATCACCATGGAAATATTTTTGTTTGAACATAAGCATTTTCTTGCAACATTTGCAAACCTGCAGCATGCATGTATCCTTCCCATTCTTTTACACCTACCTTCTTTATAGTTGTCTTTGTTTCAGACAGTTTTCCTTTCACTGAGCCAAGTCTGTTACCAAAGATCACATTGTAACAGATCTGTTATGGTATAATCCAGTCCAGAATTTAATTTTAGTGAGTGACAGTGCATTTTTTTCTGGTAACTTAATATTCTTAACCTTCTTCCTTCTCATCTCTACAGATGTCTGGTGTTAGCTACTTAAGACATTTAATTTTTAGCTCATAATTAGTATAACAGCATTTAGTGCTAAATTATGTGTACTAAATGCTATTTCACTTTACACCTAAATTCCTGTTTGAATGGAGTCCTTGTTTAAAGGATTAATACACTGGTCAACCAGATACTGTGGTCAGAATTAAAATAGTTTTCCTTTCTAATTTTCAGCTACAATTACCTGACAAGCATCTACTCCTCCTTCCAAGTATCCTGCACACAACATCCTGGGTGTTATGTCCCCATCATACACTTCTTCTCTGTTGCAAGTGTCTGAGTCAATAAGTTTCACTGTTGCCTCCTGAAGAGCATTTGGGGCTGGACCTGAGAGAAAATACAATTTGTGTATTTATCAACATAATTACTTTGCAGTAGTTAATACACAGGAAAAGTGTTTCATGTCCTCTTATGGAGGACCAGCTTGACTTGGTTTAATGTGGAGGTTTTGCTTGTTGATCTGCCTAGGTCAGGCCCTTAAGGAGAATGTACACAGAATCACAGACTCACTTAGGGACTGTACCACTAAGACTGAAGTAATGATCGCATGATACATAGCACCTTGAGTGTAAAGCCATGCATTTTACACATGTTCCACATAACACAAATTCCATGTTCCATGGAACACAAATTACCTAGCAATTTGAGCAGATGATACAAAATGAAGACATCTTGACTCCATTTCTAAATCTGCTCTTAGTGTGGCATGGTTAGAGTGTGAGGTTGGATAAATCACAGCTCACTCTGCACATTTACCTGAAAGCTCACAGAGTTATCTGTAGCTTCTGACTAGTGCTGGCAAAATAGTTTTTTAGGTTCTATATAAACACATGCATGGCTGGATTACCTGTCTTAAGAATTTACAATATGAAATGGAAAGGCTGGGGAAACAGAAGAGTCATCTTTTTTTTTTTTTTTTTTCTCCAATGGACTGTAGTTCTGTCTTTATCCACTCTACTTTTTGAAAAAGAAATGGATGCCTACAACTAAACAAACCTACTGCAAACATTAGACTTGCTGTCATATCACATGTGGCTACAGAAGTTACATCAGTTCACTCAGAGCCACTGTTTATGGACCATACAGGTCACTTGTCAGACTCAGGACTCACCATCATTGGTGAGAGCTCCCCAGCCTGTGATGACAGCATAAATATTGTAGGGAAAAGTCTGAGATGGCTCTGGCAGGCAGACACGGTGTATGCTGCTCGTGAACTCAACTCGTTTGGAGAGCTGCACAAGCGCAATGTCGTAGTCATGTTCTGGGTAGAGGTACTTCTCATGGATAATGATTGTCTTCACTGATCGCTTCAGGCTTGGTGGCTTCAAAAGAGCTCCAAAAGTAGCAGTCCACTTCTGAGGGTGAGTCATGCTGAAAAAGGTAAGAGTGCTGTAAGTATTTTGCTGTAAGTGTGTGTTTGGGACTCTCAATTTGCAGAGTATCTTTACTGTAAAACTCCTTCAAGCCAGCTCCCTACTAGACAGTTCTGGCATCCATCACTTTCCATAACAGAACTGTGGGCTGCTGCTGCACTCCCGCATTCCCTCTTCAGCCATGATCATGTACTCTTCCCCTGCTCCTTGTCCCTGATCTGACCATTGTGTGGCCATAGGGTGTCATCAAATCCAAAAGCTCTTCTGCTGTAAACTCTTCATTTCCCTCACTCTTTTTGCACATTGGTAATCTATTCAATCAACTGTTCCATCTTAAAGTACCTTGCAGCTTCACAATCGCCATGCTTTTAACAAAAAATGCTGGGAGTGCATGGCTGAACAGAGGAGCAGGGACGTGGAATGGTAGCTGCTGGTAGCAGTCTGCAGTGGCAGCAACCCCATTGTAAAAGAAAGGCACATGTTCAATAAATTTAAAGTATAACAGGAAACAAATACTCCACCATTTCACTCACCTTACCTTTTCTGCACTTTTTTGGTCAGTACGCCAAGTGACTATTGATTTTCACTCATAAGATTGCCAGTTCTGCTCCTGAGGGTCAGTCTTTAGTTTCTCATTGAAACATCCAGCTGATGAGCCTACTTAACTCTGACTTTTCTCTTCCAAAATTGTTTGTCTGGGAAAGAGTTAGGGGTGTGGTGCAAATCTGGAAAGCCACACAACTTGATATAGAAGGGGCACATTCTGCTGCAGATTCTAAGATGGGCACTTACTCTCTGAAGCAGTGAGCTGCAGACACCAGCCATGTGTTGCTGATGAGTGTTGCACCACAGCGATGGATGTTGTTGTACTGCAGACTGGCCTGCCACGGCCAGTCCCCGGTCTCTGCAGAAGACAATCCGCCAACGATTCGCAGCGACGAGGATTTTGCCATTGACTTGACTGATCTGTTCTGCCGTAACCCACAGACTGTCAGAAAGGACAAAGAGAGTATTAGCTATTCTTCTGTGAAGTAAATCCTGCGAATGGCTGGGGAAAACATGTAAAATTACACACCATCTATGTTCTGTAAAAATGTTTTGACATCAACGAGAAAACATACCTTCCACCAGCCCCCCAAATCAGAGCTTCTCATGCACAACCCATGTGTTAGAAGCCTGAATGAACGACTGACTATCATGGAAAGCAATGATGGTCAAACATTCAGGCTTAGCTGTGTGAGCAGCCCGACTGAGGAATCAAAACCTTCACCACACACCCAAGACAATTCCAAAATAGAGGCATTGCCAACTTTAATGTCTCAGGTAGTTTCTCATTAGGATAAAATATGAAAAAGCAAAACCTAGAATGGGAATGATCCAAGTCGTGGGGTTTTACCATGCATGCATGCAGTTTACATCAGCCAGATGTCACCTGGAGACAGGCAACTGATCACTGCAGTCTGCAAGTGGACCTGGAGAGGCACTTCAAGCAAAGAGCATCACACTACTCCAACCAGAGATGACAAAAGGCATGGATACTTCCAGCATGGTATTGCATCCATGACACAAAATAAGCATTTTTGTCCAAACCCAGAGAGAAATTGAAATATCCATAGTTTCAGCTATTAAACTCAGGATATTCAGGAGCAGCGAAGCTCCTGCATAGCTTTAGAAACTTCCTCAATGAACAGACCTACTTCAGCCATCTTCTCCCATCCAAACAGCATCAAATCCATCCTACCTGGACCAAGACCCACTAGTTTTCATCCAGGTCCCAATTTCAGTTAGACATTAGGAAAGTTGACACACAGGACTATCCCAATTCATTGAAAAGAGACAGAGATAAGAATTATTTGCATAGTGACCACACAATCCAAACCATTGCTGCACGGCTTGTCTCCCAGACAGTGACCTGGGAGGGGGGCCAAAACAGAACTTGGTAATTCATCACTGAGGAGCTGCCAGCCCTAGGGCCCTTGAAGTCCTCAGAAGTGAAAAACTGGAGCCACAGAGAGTGTTACCTCATCCCTTTCCTGCTAGGATCTGCACAACATTATGTTAACAGTATTTCATGGTCAAAAGCAGCAGGAATACCACAGCAGACTGAAAGCTGTTCATAAATACAGAAGAAGAAAGAAAAGTTACACCGCATTGAGAAGTTCATGGGCTCAGAGCAGAGTCTGCCCTCTTCTGAGATTTAAAACCAAAATAGAGGAAATCAGTAAAACCTAAATCTATCTGTCCAAAAGTTTTGTGTAAAAGACAAATGTCAGAATATACCATAGTTCATAAGACTACAGTCTTATGACTGTAGTCTTATGACTGTAGACTTAGACTATATAGTCTGAACTAAGGTTCTTCCCTCCTGAAAGCTCTTTGTAATCTCAGGAACTGGTCCTAAAACTGCACAATCCTATCAAGCACCTGAGCAGTCAATGTTCAAAACACAGGGAATAAACTCAGTTCTATCAGTGTCCCAGAAGACCAGCTCCTACATCATACCCAAAAAGTGATACAATTTAATCTTCCATTGTTTGACAGCTTATTGCTAAGGAACCGATCAAGCCTTCCCAGAGTTAAAAGAAACACAACTTGTAAGTAAAGATAGCTTTTATGACTATTTTATCTCCAAGCAAGCTGACTTCTTTCTCTGAAAACTTAAAAAACATCTCTAAAACAAGGTATCTCTATCTAACCTCTACAGCAATGTGTTGAGAAGACCAGTCACATTTCCATATATTTCCATGATGAACAATTTTGTGCTGTCAGCCATTCCAAATTCCAGAACATTTTGATTATAATCACAGGCTGATGTAACTTCTATACTTTTCCTTGTGGTACCTCTCTCCTTTCAATGGGTGCTAAAGAAAATTACATAGTCACAATTTCTGAGAGTACAAGGTCACATTCATTAGACAGAAGGATGAAAAAAGGCTCTTAAGGACCAGGAAAAGTGCTCAGGAACTCTTAACGCTAATTTAAGAAGTTGGAGATGAGATTTCTGATATTTAAAAAAAAAAAAACCTCACTTACTGTCATTGAAGATGGCTTCTGCTCTTATTGGATCCACATCTGAAACAAAGAAACAAACCAACAGTCACGATAAGGCCAGGACAGCACAGACAAAGTTCCCCATCCTCATAATCACAGTTATTTGAGTACAAGGCACACAGGAGGCATGGATTTTAAAAAATTAGAATTTAAGAAACCAGGGTAGCTCATATGTGATCATGTTCATATGCTAGCTGTTGCCCCCCTCTGCAGTCTGTGTTGTCTGAGGACCAGGCACTCTTCCAGCCCATCCTGCTGGCTCCCGGTGTTTCTGGAGGGGAGTACAAACAAAACAAGTCTTGTATTACTCAAGATCTACAGTTTTGTTGGGGAGAAATTTTTATGGTGGAAATTGTTGAAACTCCTCTTTTTTGAAAAAAAAAAAAAAAAAAAAATCAAGGGTTCACACATTACATCCAAGAGAGGGCCAGAGGAGATCTGGTACTCTGGCCTCTTCAAGATCAGAAGGCACTCACTTCACTGCAGCAATGGAAGCTTACAATAGCAGTGGCTCACTCTCCTTTCTCCTATATTACTGGTACACTAATAAATCTAAAATAGATAGTTCATAGCAATTTATTGCATGGTACAGGAGTTCTAGAAATACATTCCCTCCTTTAACATGCATGTTGTATTTTTACTGAAAATATGGCATGCCCTTGCTGCCAATAACAAGCATTGGCTCAAGGGTTAAATCTATCCCTTTTCTTCCAGAAAGCTATTTTTTACTAGAGCCACCACTGTAGTTTCCAGCATTCAAAACAATTTTAAAAATAATACTAATTTTTAAAAAAATCACAATTTCAATATAGTTTTTTAATTATATAGTGATTCTATACTAGTTTCAAAAACTTCATATTTTATGTCTTGATAAGCTTTCTCAGCAAATCCCTATCCTTATTCAATTCCTTCATTTCTCTTTGATGCTACACAGAATAATATCCTAGTTTTGAGCCAAACCCACACCAAGTCAGGAGGAGTCTCTTTTGAATGCAAAGGGCTCTGGCTCACACTTGTCACCTGTTGGGTTTGTATCACATGTGTTTTGCTTGCAAGCTTGACACTCCCTCAGGTATGCTGGGTGAATTGTCTGTGTGCAATCCACCAGTACCAGACGTGCTCACTCATTTCTTAATGTGACAGTAAGCAGATTATGGTAGAAAAAAGGAAACAAGCAGAACTCCAGCACATGTGCAGCTTGTCTGCAGGGAATGATATAACCAAAGGCAGTGCTAGGGCTGCCATGTGTGTGTGCAACCACTGCTTTATTTTATAATGATGGGAGATGAGTTCAAATTCGTATAGCAACACAGTCTTTTCACTATAGAAGGAACTGAAGTCTTGTTACTATGAACAGGAACTGTTCACATGATGAAGATAATTACATTTCACTGGTGGGCAAGACACAACTTCCAAGGACCTCTTTCAAATAAAAATGCTCATTTGTACTTTCTCAAGTCATATGAAAAAAAGAAGAAAACACTGAAAGTACACGTATTTTTGCATTTCAGTAATACTAGTTGTATTCTGTGAATTTCCGTGGATAATATTGTTGGTTGTTTCCTAGAATCTTTACATCAAAATGGATTAATACCACGGAGCAAAAGCTAGGTCAGCAGAGGGATTCAGCAGTGGTGTAAACATTACTGTTTGCTAAACTGTACTGAGGATTTGGCCACTTCCCCTGTATATTTATGTTGGCTAGAAGTGCTTTGAAAAATCTGGCCCTACTTGTTTCTTTCAACTACAATGAGCATCCAGTGTTTTCCTAGAAATTCATACAGCCTTCAGAACTAGTTCATCATTTGAGTCACACCAGTACTTTATATATATGGAAAATGGTAAGAAACCAACAAATGTAATTCACAATGAAAGAGGACCTTTTGCCTTTAAGTGCAACATTGACAACAATGTTTTTTAGCTTTTCTCTGGGTGGAGAGACATTTACCTCATAATTTGTAATTATAAAGCCTGCAGCCAGTTATTATCACTTACATTATGTTGCAAAGCTCATCGAGAAGACAAAAGGAGCAACCAGCTTGTTCAAGTGCAGTGCCGGAAGCAATTCAATTGGCATGTTCCCACTGCATCGAGTTTGGCTGTGAGTCACAGCTGCTCTGCAAGGCACCTGTATGTATCTCTGTTTGCCTTTTTATGAGGCACCTAGAAAAAAGTACAAACCTCACATGGGCAAAATTTTACCCATTGCTTCCAGCTGGATCAACTTCTGCGTAATTGGAGAAACAAACCTTCCCCACACACACTGCCAGTCTGTACAGCTTTGAATGTCAGTATATCTTATAATATATCACTACAATGCTACTGCTACATCTCCTACCCATCCACTGCTGAAGGAAAAAGGCCAGTGATACCCTGTTAGCAAATGCAGTGCTGTATTCACTAGAGTAGGGTCCCAAATGCAGAGCACATGCATGCGTGTGGAAAACCGAAGTAACTGACCCTATTTTCAGATAAGCTGAGCCCACAATAGATCAGAAGTAGGGAGCACTTTGGGTTACATGATACCACTGAAAATCAGGTTGCTTACTGGTTTACCTTGCTAGGGGCTTGCCTTCATTTGTTACCAGCTTCACATTTTGGCCTGTTGAAGAGCACAGATGTTCATGTTGTGCCAGCCAACGTGTTGCAAGCTCTGCCTTGAAGCAGTCACTTGTAAGGCACGAGAGGAAATTTCGCTGCCCTGCTCATTTACTAGTTGCCCTAGTTGTTTGCACTACCAAGAAAAAGCATCAATTAGTAACAATTAAAGTGTCATATCTTGTCCCAACCGCATATGGCTGCAGAAGTAGTTGTTTGTGCCACATTTAGGAAAACAGTGTTCAACCTTCTACTGTAAACAAGTTCGACTTGAACCTGCATTGAATACCTGTAAAATGGAGCTTGCTAATGAATTCAAGCTTGCTTAACTTTAATAGGAAAATGAATGTTTAAATTAAAATCACAGCAATTTATTGAAATGCAGCTTAGGGATTCCATCTCTCAGAAGAGGGTTCTGTTCTCCAAATGGACAAGCAATTTTGTTAATACAGTTATTTTACATATTTATTAAACAAAATAACTCTAAAGCATGCCTAAATTCTTAAATTCTGATTAACTTGCATTTACTATTTAAGGTTAATAAATTATCAGTAAAGAAACTGTTTTACTCCTTAACATATGTGTTTGAGCAAACTTGGAAGGAAATTCTCATAGTTAACTGCAAAGTGAATGGGACATCGTATCTGTGAGGGGTTCAGAGGTTCCTGTGGAAAAATGTGCTCACTTTGCTACATCTCTAAAAAATGTCAGTGTCACTGCATCAGAGGAATCAGTCGTGTGCCCACTGCCTCATTTCATTTATCCATAGAGTTCAGTGTTTATGTTAAAAGGAAAAGATCAGACAGAACTCTATGACATAAGAGTATCAGATATTATATTGACATAGTGCAAGCCAGGCAAGCAAGTGAATTATTAGAGGATATTATGCATTTTCAGCATAGAAAGGGCCAGAGATGGTTGCAAAATTAAAGATAATAAATGCTTTAAAAATTTGATGCAGTTTTACCCAATTACATCATTTTTCATGGGTGTTGATTCCTAAAAGAGATTTGATTTTCTTTATAGGTTTCTACACCTATAGATTTTCTAGATGTGAAAACATAACTTCTAGTCCCAAAAGCAAACTGCATGTTCCATCCTCTACTATATCAAGTTCTCGCATCTTGTTTGTCTAAGATGTTTCTTCACACAGAGAAGGTAAGGTAGAGATTATCTTAAAAGGGATATGAATGGAGGAAAGAATTGTAAGCAAAAATAAGGATGAGTATGTGCTTCAATACTTATAACACATTCTTGGAAATGCATTTGTAGCACAGTTTTGGGAAAAGCACCAGGGAGCAGAGAAAGCATTTTTCCCACTGTCCTTTGCCACATTTTAATAAAACTTCCTTGAAAGGAGTGAGAATTACAAAATTCTGAGCTACATCAGAAACAGGGCCCTCACCCAGAATGCTGTAGGGTAACAGCTGCACATGCAGACAAAAAGGGGCGAGTTTCAGTAGGTCACCAAACTGGGCAGCTGAGAGGAATGTCAGAGTGCCTGTCCTGCAGTGTAGACAGACGTGGGGATAATTACTCTACTCTAATGCTCTTTAATTACAGTAAAGACCACAAAAGTCTGAAGTACTGGGGGAAATAGGAATGACAGCGGTGAGCAGCAGGTTCAGTTGTGTTCCAAAAACTGTACCTTAAAGGAACTGGAGGAATTTCCTGAAAGATGGCAAAACATGAGCTTTGGTTTAGCAGGAAAGGCACGTTCTTGTGTGGTTACATAGTTCATACATCCTAAAATGTCTCTCCACTAACCTTCCAATATTCTCACTGCCCGCAACAGGAATTACCTCTCCAGATTTATGCACCCTTGTAGAAGTAGCAAAACATGGCTTAGATACAGGTGATGCAATTCTCATTCCTTCAACAGAGTAGAGTAACCTGATAGAGACACAACTGCTTTGCGCCTCTAATTGTCCCTGTCACCCAGCTGTTCCCTCCCTGCTGATGTTCACTGCACCTGTCCTCACATCCATGACTCCCTCCACTGTCCCCCATCAACATCCCAATCCTGCCCATGAGGCAGACACAGGTTCATACCTCACAGCTCCACCTGGCTGTCCTGCAGCCCAAGGAGGAATCTGCTATGTACCAGTTCTGTAGCAGGTATCCAAACAGATATGATTTTTAGCATTCCTTTTCTTCCTGACCTACACTCATGCCTGAGCTGCAATCAATGTCTTACTACACTAAAGGCAGCCCAAATTGCTCTCAACCTCTGCAGACAAGGCAGGGGAAAACCAAGGTTTGAGTGAGAAAATCAATTAAATCAATGTATCTGGGTCATGAGGAGAGAGGTCAAGATTACTTTCTGCTTAATTCCTTTATCACAAAGCATATTCTTGCAGAATACTAATTTTAAAATACATTTCAGTCCCTCCCATTTCAATCATTCTCTCTAGACTCTTACTGAAATGTACCACCTTGTGCCAAACTAGTGACCTCAAAGTGGAGGAATATCAGATCTCCACTGTTTCCCAATGTACAGATGCATGTTCAGTTCCACTCCCAGAGATGCTGTTGTGGCTGATAAAGTGCAAATATCCAGACTGCTCCATACATTATTTGACATGGAACATTCCTCATCAACCCTGTCAGACACTCATCTGCATGACTCCTACAGAAGACTCGATAAAGAAGTTAGGATCTGTCTGCCAGGTTCTGTTGTAGTTGTTAGGTGCTTTAGCAAGCCCCAGATTCCAGATGAATAGAAACAATAACAGTTGGCTTGTTGATCAAAACCTATTCATGACTCATTATTCATGGTCAAAACCTTTGTCTGTGCAACAGATGGGAATACTTCCTACTCACTTTGAACAGTGCCAGTGATCTTGCAACCACCTTCTTTCTGACATCAGAAGCACATTCCCAAAAATACATTTTGGGATACTTCCAGCCTACCTGACAAAGGGAAATAGTCTGGCAAGCTGCTCTACACTTAATACAGATCCAGACTGTCAGGTGACTCTACTTCTAACCAAGAAACCCACAGGAAAATAAATCAGCCTTGTAGGAGAACACTTTGTTGCCAGAACTATACAGAAGGCAAACTGCAACATCTTCTTTCAGTGCCTGTGGAAGAGCAAGTCCTAACATGGGTGTTTCCAAGCCGTCTGACACTTGATATCTCACTTTGATTGCCCTTGTACTGCTCTTCAGGGTAGGTAGGAATTAGTTTGCTTAATTCCTCACTGAAAATTTGTCTTTTGGTGGGGTTTGTACACAAGTACAAAGAATTCTGTCAGTTCTTGTTTTCTATCAAAATCAGAGGGAATGTGTGGATATAAACCATCCTTGACCAGGGGACTCTGATGTCTAGCTAAATAAGAAAGCAGGAAATTCAGTAATAATACATTTGGAGGTACCCTGACAAAAATGTATTTTTGCAGTCCTGTGTAAGGAACATCTACAGTTTAGTGACAGACAAACGAGAGATAGTATTATGTTATTTTCCTTGAAGTTTTGCACATTTTCTATTTTCTCACATATGTATAATCAAGCTTCTCTCTGTTTTAGGAAAAAAAAATTAACTGAGAAAATATTGTCAGTATAGACTTTTTCCCCTCTTTATTCCCAATCCTCAGGAATGCAGAGGCAAAGCAAGTTCTACCCCTGGTCTGGCAGACTCCTTAGTGTTGTAGTACTGCCCTGAACTGCAGCCTGAAGGTCCCAAGTGTAGCACCCAGTTTGGAGGAGTTTGTTGGTGCTGATTCTCAAGGCACATACTTGTGAGTGAAGTGCAAGTTGAGACATGGTGCTGAACAACAAGGTGATTATTTCGGGGGAGGAAGACTTAAGGAGGTTCCCTTTATCAGACTCCCCCTAGCATGTGATAGAAGTGCCTGACCTGGATTTGTTCAACTAGTGAGCTATGCTTAGCTAACCTGAGCTATATCATGGCCCCTAAATTAGAATTTTTTGATAAGGTGGTTACAAAGAACAGGTTAATGATTTTTTACAAGCCATTATGAAAATGTCATTCTGAAAATGCCTTAGGATAAATAAGGATTCCAGTTGGCAAAAAGGTACAATGAAGCAAGATTTAAAAAGGTGCCTGCAGAGCATGGAAAAAATCTAAGGCTTCTTAGGTTCCCATGGTTTAAATACTAATAGTGGACAAGATATTTCAGGAGGGGAGAGAAAAGTAGAAAATGCAAAACCTAGATTCTTCTCTGGACCTCTAGGACCTGTTGAAAATTGTCTCTTCTCCCTGGTGTGAGGAATAAGTCTTATAAATTGAGACCAGCACCTCCTCTAAAAGCACTGGAGCTCTCCATTCTGCACTCTTCTCCTGAGTCCACCTGAAATGGCAACACCGTTCAGGAGCTGGCCTAAGCTTCATACCGCTGCTGAAATCCTATTAGCAAAGAAAGATCAAATTTTTTTTGGACAGCCTTTTATTGTTGTCTCTTGGAAATGCCAAGATATTGTTTATGTTCCTTTGTGTCACTCTTAGCACTTGCACAATGCTAGTCCTCTAATGAGTAGCTGACCTGTGCAGTCAGTGTTTTATGGTTAGACCGGGAGAGCCAAGAAAAGCAACACAAAGTTTGTCACACAACTTTGATAAAGTAATACAGATGCCATCTCTTAGTGAGACTATTTAATGAAAACATTGCAATTCAATTGCATTAGCCAATTTTTAATTAGCTATTAGTGCATTACTGTAACATTCCTGGTGCAGTTCAAGGTCAACTAAAACAGTTTTGAGTCTCTTCCCACATTTACCAGACTGAATAAAAGCAGCTTGACTTGATAAAATCACAGTCCTTTTATAACAATAATTTTTGTACTCTTTCCAATTTTATCCTTTATGTAAAGCATCAAATTAAACTGAAGATTCAAAGTTCACTAACTCATCGCCCAACTGTGTAAACAAAAGCAAATCTCTTTGAATCTCTCTGATGCCCACACAGTATTTTTATCTGGGAGAATTTACATGTGCACTTTGTTGAACAGGAACTACTGGCATATAAACAACACTGCAGGGAAATGGTGATTATTTGCCCAGAGGGATGACACCTATCATCCTGAGCCATTCCAAAGGGGAAGGCTGGTTGGCCCATCAAGAAACAATGGGAGTGTGACAGCTCATATTTGAGTTTCATTGCATTACCACAATGCAAATATGTGCCCAGTTCAAGCACCAAGAGGAGGAACAAGAAGTTGCTTCTGCTCATTTCTGAGTGGGAGGAAGTCTGGATCCATCCAGCATGGAATCTGGCCCAGGTTTCTTGCTCTCTAAATACAGCTGTCTAACCTCTGCAGATTTCTGCTGGTTCAAGTACTGTAGTGTGGAATAGCAAGCAGCAAGCACCCACCCTATTACTGTACTGTCACCTCTGCACTTAGGAGTAAGCAGCTCTGCAAAAACAAATGGAGCAAGCATCTGTCCCTACCTGTCAACCAGCAACTCATTCTTGAAAAGTCTGACACACAGAAGAATTGTTGACTATATATAACTGAAGCCAAGACAGAAACAAGATTCTAAGCCTGCACAAAAATTCTGTAGCAGAACCAAAGTGTAGAAGGTAGTGCATTTAATGTTCATATCCTGCAGATTCATGCCTGCTTTGTGAAGAAGGGGATAGAATCCCTAGCTGAGAAGTCATGTAGATAAGAACATTATGCCTTTCTTTCCCTTTCCTCTGGGGAATTTGCAAGGATTTTGATCCTCCCACCAAATATTATTTTTTCAGTGCATTGGTTCTTTCCCCTTGTCATCCAAGTATACTTCCTGCACTTTCAGGCTCCATGACAGTAACATAAAGTTGGTACTGCAGTTTGGAGGAAGGCTGAGGCTGTACTGCAAAACCACCAAGTAACTGCTCCCAGTTATCCATATTTAAGATATTTTTTAAAGATTTAGAGGGGTTTGCTGCTGATTTTGGTCTGACTTAAGGAGCATGAAAGACTGCATTCAGACCCAGTAACATCAAAAGCTATCATGAAAGGGGAAAAAACCAAGTCCCATCAATCAGAAAATGGAAAGAATTACTTTTAAAAGAAATGTAATATACTCACTTGAGATGGTAGAAGATCGGACATTTATTCGCAGAGGCCCTGTGTATTTCCTCAGGCCCCTCCGTAAGATCTTTCCAACTCTTTCCCGCAATGCTTCTCTAGAATCCGTAGAGGAGAACCAGAATGTGAGCAAAGCCTCTGCCATCACACCATCAGTGTCTGGGCTACAAACAATGAAAGAGTCTCGTTACCTTCAGCCCATTTCTGCATTTCTTAACTTTTATCTTAGCTCCTCTAGCAATGGCAATGGAACATAAAAGATTAGATACATTTTCAAATACTTGTGAGAAGGAATTTTCAAAAGAAATCCAAGAACGCTGAATGGTCAAATGCATCATAGGCTAGAAGGCGGCCTGATGCTTTCTGTGAACAAATGGCCAGACCAATTTTATAATAGAGTCTGAAAAGCAGTCGCTGACTACATGCCTGAGACAGAAGAGAGGAAGGAATGAATTTGATTACAATGAAAAGCTGGATAAACAGCACTTCAGAAACATAAGGTAGATGATCAATGGTATCTACACAGACCTTTCAATGGCCCTGTACGCAGAATAAAAATTTACAATCATCATCAAAAAGTACTTGGATCTTTTTGGGAGATGGGGAGAGACCACACAACCTAATTCCACCACAGCAAACTCTTGGAGAATGTTCCTAATAATCTCATGTTGTGCAACAATATATGAAACTTGGCAGCATACCCACAGCATATTTATTAAAGTCAAAGAGATAGATCACAAAAGGGACCTTTAACATCTCATTGAAAAGTGCAAGCAGCACACATTGAGACACACAATTCCACAGTTTTAATGTAAGATCAGAGGAAAGAAAAGGGAGAAACGTCTTGTAACAGGTGGAATTCACCTGGTAGTTGTATTTCTTTTTCCTTAAAGCATCAGATATGGCAAGAGATGGAATGATAGACTACAAACATCAAACTGACTAATCTGGCGTAGTAAATCTTGCTTTGTACTTGCAGATGTCTTATCCCTGGTCATCACAAAGGGAAGGTAAGAGCTTGCACCAGGAACCTTCTCTCTTGTGCCTCCTCCCACCTGAACCAAGAAGCAATGAGACACAAGCCACAACAGATGAAATCACAGTTACTTCATACAGGGGGAGAGCTAAAAGCAGGTTGCTCTTTCTTTAGATAGGAAAGGAAAAGAGAAGATGTCCTAGTTATATCTTACTGTCTTGGAAATTTGTAATTACTTAAAGGAAAAAGAGAAGACAGACAGCTTATACGGAACTCATGCAATCAGACTTTAATCTTTGAAAGGAACACGTACCAAATTGAAACAGGCATTCCTGGTATTACCAGTGAAGAAAAAGAAAAGGCCATATGCTTTAAGCACACCAGGACATGCTAAGTGGTTTGTAGGTGAGCAGAAAGACACACTCCTTGCCTCAAGGATCTCATAATTTAGACGGAGAAGTCATATGTGAACTTTTCAACAGACTGTTTCTTCCATTTGTTCAACTTCAGCATGATTGCCACTTCGTTTATTTTCCAGATATTATCTGATCCAACTGTGGGTGTTGCTCTGCATTTCTGAGGTGTTCCCTCACCTCTCCCCCCACTCCTCTTCCTGTGCTGTGCCACACTGGAATTACCGTATCAACTCTTGCAAGCAAACCACACCTCTCGAAACCCTCAGGTAAGTACTGCCCACCTTGATTCACTTATTATATAGCAGAGATCCACAGCCAAGGACACCTAGTCAAGGTTAGTATTGGCTTCCTCAGTGAGCACTGGGCATTATTATTAATGCATTGCTTATACTGAGCTAATAGATACACACAGTCCCTTCCAAGTAAATTCACAGCCATGACCCTGCTCAAAAGAACTTGCAATCTGAACCCTTGGAGAGGCATAAAGAATGTATATCTGAAAAAGTAAACAAGCTTTGGCACATGCAAATCTTGCATCCAACACAACAAACATCACAAGTACCTCAGTCTGTCCTTGGGAAAAAGAAGTAATGAAAAACACCACTTATCCCTACATATTGGCCTCTCAGATCCCTAAATCACCCTGCCTGTGCTTGCAGCACTCCAGCCAGTATCAAAAAATATCCTTAAAGGTACATGCCAATAACAACTTGTGTGTACCTGGGGATTAAGCTAAGGTAGAGGAAGAGGCAGGATGTCACAAACTATGTAAGAACAAAGAGAAGCGCATTCACAAGGATTACATCTTTAGATCTTAGTCTTGCAGCTTTAGTCTATGATTATGAAGACATTCAAGGTTTATTTGCAAAGTGTTGGGCACTGTCACTCAGGAACAAGATCTTAGTACTACAATAGACAGTTATATAAAAAAAGATCATTTTCAGCACTTAACAGTGGTTTAAAAAATCAAATTAAACATTATGTATTATTGGCAGTTGAACAGAGAGTAAGAGAGGAAAAAAAGCTCCACATTGCTCAATGATAATCTCAACTATGTGTCTGACCCCTTAATCTCAAAAAAGCAGGAGCAGCAGACCTGAGAGATGTATGAAACAGGATGATAAGAAACAGTTTGAAATGCAAAGAATGCTGAGTAGACTGGGATTTCCAACTGAAAAAAAAAAAAAAAGAAAAAAAAAGAGTGGATCTTATTGAATACAAGAGAGAAAAGGGATATGATGGGAGTGTCCAATATCAGTAATTGCATGGAAAGGAGAGGTAGTGATCAACTTTTCATAATCTCTTTCAGCACAAGAGCTAGGGGTCATTGAATGATCCAAAGAAGGTGATTCTTCACAAATATCTCCTTCCTAAAGGACCGAGGTGCACAGATTTCAAGAGCCCAGGAGACAACAGATAAGTCCTTGGGAAATAACGCCACCGAGGGCTGCTCAACAAACCACAACCACTTCAAGAACTCCCAAGTGGTAAATACCTGGAGGCAGGGAGCATACCAAGAAGCAGTTATCACAGGTCTGTTGTGCTGCTACTGTTCCCTGGGCATCTACTTATGCCCATTCTTATAACCACAATGATAAGTGTGACTTTCTGAGCCAGCAAAGCCTGGTTTTACTTGACAAGTCCAGCGCAACAGCAATGCTAGAAATGACATCTGCATTACAGTGTAAGAAATAGTTTTGAAAATCCTTTTTGGTTTTAGATAGCTTTAGTTATCTCTGCTTTAATAACTAAAGCTTGCTCAAGATCTGAACACAAACTTGTTGGAATTTGGACTGACTGAAGGGTATCTTCTGCAGTAAGATCCAAAGGAGAGCAAGGTTCAGAACCAGATTATGCTCAGTTAGGGATTATGCTCTGGTTTTACACACAATACACTTTACTGAATCAGATCTAGCTGGGCTTGGTGTACATTTAATTTTATCTCAGCTGCGTGCATTTATTATAATCTCACATACCTCACTCTGATTAAGCGTGAACGGATGTATTTTTTCCTTAAAATGGAATTGTAAAATGTCTTGTCGATCTGTTGAAAAAAGAAAAATATAAGATAACAACAAAAAAGGAGGGAAGCAGACATATTGCTGGAAGGAGCATTCAGAAAACAGCATTCAGTTACAAACTCACAGCTTACAGAGCCAAGAAACCTAATGCAGCCCAGCCTCTTGATAACATTTGTCACAGATCTTTCCTAACCATTTCCCCTTTGACCTAAGGCACATCTTAAAAAAGAAAGCTCATTTTTCTAAATGTCCTATGGCTACATCAGTGTGCCACTGCAGTGTTGTCTCATCCACTCCCAGGCGTAATGAGAAATACATAAACATCCTTGGAACATACTGCTGCACTCTTCCAAAGCACAGCTTTCTAAAGACTGCCCACAGACGGATACAGCATGTGTGCAGTGCACTCAGCCTCTCTTGTAGGGGTCCTTTCTGGCACAACATTTACCCTTGCTCTTATAGAAAAGGGTAAAACCACCAATAATTTCAAATTATTTTTTGATTATCATGTTCCCCTCTCACCCTTGTGATTTTCCACATGCTTGGACAATCAATTCAAATCATACTTGGTCAAGCAATTCTCTTAAGAAACTGGAAATCCAGGACTCCTAAGGAATCGATCCCCAAATAATATCTTTACTGGTTTCTGCTTAAGTACATCCTGTCAGGATGTCATCTCAAGATTGCATGATCAGTCTGAGACAGCTCAGTGTGATATAACATGGCATGAAATTCTGCCAGGAATGGCTCGGGATCACTGAAGGATTGAGAAATAGCAGAGTCACTGGTGAGTTATGCAGCAACTCCTCCTACCAACAAGACCCAGTAAATTGAACATATCCTGTAAACATCAGATGCATTACAGGAAAAGCTGCACAGAAATGCTTTACAACATCATGTAAGCTGTCTTTTTTTCATTTTTAGCCCTTAAAGGCAGTCTATTTTAGCCAAGTCTCAAGATGTTCTGTTTTCCAAAGGAAAGGAAAAAATAATGGTTCTCAAACTACTAGTATGTTGAAATATGTCAGATACAGAAACAAGCATGTAAACATGAAATCTGGGGGTGATTCCTCCCTCCTTCCCCTCTTTTCCAGCCTTGGCTGTCACAAGATGAAGCTTCATGGCAGGGATATTGAAGCAGAATAATTATAAGGTGAAAACTGCGCAATGATTATTTTAAGGTGATTTTAAGCATACATTAGTAAGGAAAAAAAGAAACATTTTTAATGATTATGTATTTAGTTGATGTTTTACCTTGCTCTTACTGGCAGTTATCTGCAATTAGTTTGGCATTTGGAACAGACAAAATTCTATTAAAAAAGACATCTCAAATGCAACAAGCTGCTATAGATGTGCATCTTATCCTCTCGCTTTGCAGATTGCCAGCTGCTACCACTGCATTTTATGATGCATCCAGTTAAAGATAATAATAAAGAGTTTTATTTCCTATAACTCTGCATCCTGTTCTACCACAACCTCCCCTGGTTATTGCCCTTAGACAAAAAAGGAGTTTTTTGCTTTGCTTTTTTTTAATGATAACATTTGCTTATCATGTCTGTGGCAGTGTTAACTGCTGCACCAGTGATTGTGTAAGCAGAAGCATGTGGCTGAGCAGCACTGCCAGTTTGGTGGCATGCAGTGGCATGTGATATCTTCAGCTGCATTGTCTTTGAGAACTTTTGAGATCTTTGGGACAGGGACTTCTTTGCGAAGTGCTTTGCAATCAAAAGAGAGCCTTGAGCTGGGATGAGCTACACCTCAAGCTGCTGCCTTGCTAACAAGTACAGTGAAAGCAGAGTGATTTTCAGCTTGGGAGTGAAGACAGCAGGAATTCGCAATCCCTTGCAAGAGAGGGTTGCATCCATTTGACATTCCCAAATCCTTTATGCCCTCCTGACAGGTGGATTTTCAAGATACCTTACTGTCTCAGATGACAAGTGTTTCTGCTACATTTTCCACCTGCACTTCTGCAGTAGACATAGGGATCCTTACTTCTATCACCAATTCTCTTGTGTATCTTTGTTACAGTCTAAGCAGCTTGTGTGATTGTGTTTTTTATATCCAAACATGTTCAGCTGTCTCCTTTTCTCCTCAGTCTGGACCACTTCCAAGATGTTCCATACAGTCTGATTAGGAACACCATGTCCTGCAGCAGAGACAAAGACTTCCAGTGGTGGCTCACAAAACTTTTGTTTGTGCTTTTAACAAAAAGAATTTATGGAGTTCAAATGCAACCAAACTATCAGCAACAGATACTCTTATCAGAACATCCAACCCAGAAGGTGTGTTAGTTATTTTCATGGGGAAAACAGGAAGCATATGATTTAAAATTATACCAAATCTGTGTTACTTCCATTCTCTTTCACACTTTCATATCTGAATGAGAAAGTAGACACTTTTTCCATTACACACTGTCACTAACTTTCCCACCCTTAAGAGTTGCCTTAGCACTACATCACCCACAGACAAAAAAAAAATAACCAAAGGGTGGCTTTGTTTTCAGTGAACCTTGCAGGGCCTTTAACACCTTCAAATGTGAGCTAACATTTTTTACTTTTGCAATCTACTGTGTCTTATCATGAAAGAAGCACTAGCCAAATGTCTGCACTGTGACCTGCCACTCACCTGCTGATGAATTCATTTGGCAAATATAACCCAAATATCTTCTTTCCTTAAACTATGATTTTGGTAACCTGAATTATTAAAAGTAATCTTTATATTCATACAGAATTTATATAAGAGGAGAGTATGTAGGAAGATGCCATCAGATAAAACTTTCAGAGATTAATGCTCTGCCTTATATTTTTACACTTCTTTTTTTGGTGAAGCCTTTCACACGCCAAGCAGAAAACATTTCTCTCCAGCCTGCTAGCAGCTTTCTTTTCAGCTTGAGTCACAGCTGTTGGAGCAAAGGCAACTAGGACTTGGTCCAGTGACTAGGTGTGACCTGGTCCTGCTTGGGAGAAGCATTTAAACTCATTTTAGATGTTTTGCTTTGATTACAGTCCCTCAAAAGTGACCATGTCATGACCAGATTCCTTAAACTCATCACTGTTTAAGTGCATCTCACTGTTTTTCCTGGCCCTTGTCTAGCAACAGCTCAACTGCAACAGCTGTTGCTGCAGGCAAGGTCTATGAGCATTCTGAACCAAATGGTCCTGCTTCTTTTAAGTGACAAGCATGTTCCTGACAGTCTTTATTTGTCCAAGCATTTGTCCAAACAAGATTGTCTTTTAGCTAATGTTTGCTGGTTAGCTTGGCTTAATGACATTTCTAATTTCCTCCGTTTAATTTCATATTCTCCAAACTTTTTACTACACTTTTCTCTATGCAGAATAATTTTCTTAGACAAACTAAACTTTGTTCCTGAGTGCTGGTCCATCCAATACAGTAACTAATAGTGGCTAGCACCAAAGCTAGCACCAAAGATGCAGTAAGAGGGCAAGACATTCCCACCTGTACGAACCCAGGCAAAAAGGAAATTTCTTGTTCCTTGTAGCCAGAAGTTGTTTTATACTTTGAGAAACAAGACTTATTTTCCTATTCTGTCTCAAAAAACTCAAGTTCTCATCATCATGCTCTTTTTCTTGTGTTGTACCATGCTCAACCTTCTAAGGCCCATGAGCAGCCTACTGAAATCTTTGTGATTTCAGCGTCATACAATATGTCCTTCCTCCCCAAGACCCAAAAAACACCTAAGGTCTGGAAATAGGTCACGACAGGGATCCCATCACTCCAGGGTAGTATGGGACTGACATGAGCTGGCCTTGCCCAGATCTGTGGCTGTGTCTGGAAGTGACCTAGCAAGGCTGCCTGTGTCAAGCCCTTGCTTTCTCCCTCCACATACTGCCCTGCCACCTCACACTGGGTCACAAGGTTTACCAAAAAGTTATCTTAAATCTAGTTTGACAGAACTCTCCTCAGGAATATGTGCTGAACGCACTGAGTTACTTGCATGGGATGTTCCAAAGCATTCAGTAGGCTTGGGAGCACAAAGCTTCTTGTTGCTCAATAGTATTGCTTTTTTGCCTGCTGCCAGTTTAGTCCTTCAACAGCTATCCTCATACTACATTCTTCCTCTTAGCTCAGTAGCTACTTAGGTTGTAAAGCCTATTATTAGTGATTTTTAAAGCTTTTTGACCATAAATAGTAATTGTAACATACCACTTGATTCAGTGACTCTCCCCAGTTTACAGCTCAACATGCTGAGACCCCTAGAGCTGACCATAATACAAATCCAGTAGCTGCTCCTTTGAGAACCTGACAGTTTTACTGCCCTGATTTCAACTAAGGGGTTGAGAGAGGACACAAGGAGAAACACTGACAGGGACAGCAAAAAAAGAATGTGGCACTATTGTGAATGTGGCAGACATCACACCCTCCTTGGAAACAGACATTCCAATTACTACCACAGCCCTACAGCCACGATCCTTGCCTGAGGTGAAGAAAACAGACCTGAAGGAGAGCAAGTGCAATGGTCCCCGTGCCTCCAGCAAACCAGAAGATCAGGAACCTTCCCATCAGAAGCCCCACTCACAAACACAGCAGGTCTCACAGCGGGCAAGAGCTGTGTGATCCCAAACAGCAGCAAACGGCATCACAAACTCCTCATGGGGTTTAAGCTCACAGTGCTGCTAAAGCTGAGGGGTGAGTAAGCACTGCCTGGCTGCAATGAAATAAAGAGCTCAGCTGGATGATTCCCGGAGGCCACAGCTGCAAAAGAGGAATAATTGTCCTTGTACAGTAGTTCCTAAAAAGATTGGTCTTTCGGATAAAAGAAATTAAGAGGACTAATACATGGGATAATGTCAGGATTTAAAGTACCGTGCTTATGCTTGGTGCAACCAATTTCAAAGGCATGTAATGACATGAGTGTTTCATTATAGTTATGTGTATTAGTGACAGCTGGAATTAAGGTCACCTAAGTATTCTCATTCCTACTCCCTGCTTTCAATTATCCATAATTAGCTTCCTAAAACTTTCACACTGCTATTAAAATTTTGTCCACTTAGTGGGGGGATTTCCAACTTTTGGAAAGAAAATCAGGTTTGGTGAGAAAAGCATCTGTGCCAATATCCAGAGGAGGGCTTTGTGGTTGGGGTTTTTCTTCTTCCCAAAATAACAAGCTTTCCCCAGCAAAATTACTACGTGCATTCTGGGTTTTTTTTGGTTGGTTTTTTTTTTTTTTTTTTTTTTTTTTTTTTTTTTTTTTTTTTTTAAACAATATTTAGAGGTAAGGAGCTGAAATAGAAGAGCAAATACGTCTTTGGAAAATAACAGTTTTGTGAAATCTAAGGAAGATCATTTGTTGTGTATTCAGCTTACAAGTGCCCAAATACCACCAACCACACAACTTCAGTATTGAATTTAGATTCCCCCTTTGCACAATGCCAGGATCTAAGCAGCCACTCTCTTGACCAGCCAGATTTTGATCACTGGTTTGCATCTTGAATCACTTCATTGATATAATTAGTTGCAAACAATGCAGTAATTCTGGATTGCGAGTCTATAATTAAGATAAGTTTCTACCCTTAATCACACAGACTATCGATAGCTGTGCTTTACTTCGTTTTGAATTCCTTTTTCCACCTCAGATTCACATCCATTCTCCTTGTGCAGATTTTAGAGCTTTTCATGATGCACACTGGATCACTACTAAAGTTATTTGTCTATTGGGGGTGAAGAGTCTTGGGATTTTTCTGGATTTGTACATGCATATTACAACTTTTGCTTTCATGAACCAAGAAAAAAAATGAAAAAGAAAAATCAACTTGCATGCTTTTTACTTGAGAAAATTGTATTGCATTAGTAAGTCAAAGAATGAAAGAATTTGAAGGATCACTGAATTTACACAGGAAAAATGTTGGGGATATTAGGCATTTTTGATAATGAATGATTTAGTCTTGAAAAATCATGAAATTTAGGTAGAACTCACTGAAAGTTTGAGCTCCTAGAGGTGATGAAAAACACTTAAGCCATAGCTCCATGTGCATCACCTCACACCAGCATTTTAAAGCGCCTTATATTTTCTTCAATATTTAGTTTCCTGTGCTACTTTTTCCTGTGCTACTTTTTCCTGTTTCCATGTGGCCCATGGAAACAAGAAAAACTGGAAACAAAATCAAAAAGAAGAAAGCATGCCAGTTTTAAAATCTATGAAGTATATACCTACACCAATGGTATTTTTCTTCTTTTAATTTCAATAGGAACTTCTAAAAGCAGCATCACAAGTGAGATGCAGGTGTTTGCTGTGAGTTATTTCCTCTCTCAGAGTACAGCATTTCACCTATCTCTTTAGGGCCACGCCTGTATATATACATACTGACAGTCAAGTGTGCTGTCAACCTCTAATTCCAGAGCTAAACAAACAAGTTGCCAGGCTGTCATCTTAGCCACTGATCCATTGCTGCTTCCCTCTTGGCTGAATTACCGTGGAAAATCCTTTCTGCTTTGTTTCTAGCCCCAGCCACCCATAGAGGGCACCCCGATTGTACCACGTTAGTCCAAGGACAATGCTTCCTATTTGTGAGAATCATTCCCTTAAAGCTAAGCTTATAAAGCGGAAGTTGTCAAATCCCCTAAATTTATTTCGGTGCTTTTCTTCTCAAAATGTTCCTTAAATAACTTTTTTACATAGATAAAAGATTTCTTTTCTGATTTTACAATATTGTTTTCCAGAAAAAAAAATACTATTGTTTTAAAAGTTTCTGAAAAGCTAAATTTAAAATGCTTAATTATTCTGGCTTTTTTACTATAGATGCATTTGTAAATAAAATCTCCTTCAGTAATGAACAAGAAAATGTTTAATAAAAGTTCTACTCTTTTCACCTCATATTGATACTATGTAATTACCTGAAGGAGCACATATAAAGCCTAGGAATGCTTGAGTTTAAATAGAGACTTAGATTTTAGATTTTGTGATCTTTATCTGTAAACACTACCAAATCTCTTTTGAAGTTTATTACAGCCAGAATATTTTTACTCAGTTTGGTCTGGGTGCTGAAAAACTCTGAAAAGTCCTTGGAAAGATCTGGCTCCTGCAGATACCATAATTCCTGATTTGGCTAATTTATATTAAATTTTCTTTTGTTTTAGGAGCTAAGAGAGGAAAATAAGTGGGGGTTTTGCACATACAGCAAATGAAGCTACACGATACTTGTAGATACCTGCACTTTTCCATTTGCTGTAAAAATGAGAATCATGTTGGACTCCCTTGAACTTCAGCATGCTCCCTTTTCTTGGGGCATGTTTATTTATCATCTCTAAAATGATCCTCACAGTCTGGTCACCCAGAACAAATATTCTTTAGGAGTGTTTCAGAAACCTGCTGCCTTGGGGATCTGCTCCTACTGAATTAACCTCCCAACCCAAGGATCATAAGGCACTGATGGAGCAAGCCACAGACTTTTGAGCTTTATCTAAACACCCACATGGAAGGTGTGACAAACACACCTCATGCACAGTTTCACCTGGTTTTGCAGCTATGTGCTCTGAAGGGATTTGTATTTCACCACTCTCTCTCTCTCCCAAATACACACACTTCTGCTCCCCAGGAAGACTTGAGTCACGTGTGACCCTAAAAGGCCAAGTGCCGTAAAACAGCAGCCTCATCTGCTCACTCACTGGTGTTCTTGATGTTTTCAGATAGGCTTCCTTGGAGTCCAGCTTAGATGGAAACGCTAATCAGAACTTTGACTGACCCTTTGGCCCTGCAGATGTGACAGTAATCTGTTCACAGTTTATAGGATACAAGATACTTCCTGAGATTGGGGTGATGCAAGCTTATCCCCAGGTATAAGGCAGAGAGCCTTTCAGTTACAAGCATCCTGTTGAAGGCTAACCCTTCCACCAAACAGGGTTATCAGGTGTCAGAGCTGGGGGGGAGGGAAGGAGGTGCATGGCATGTAGTTGCTCCTCTGTTTCTTCTCCACCCAATTCATAGTGAGAGATGTGTCTTAATAACCTCTAAAATCATCATCTGCCAATGGAGGAAACTGCCTCCTTCCTCACCAGTTCCAGTACAGGGACTCAGCAGTGAGCCCTTCAACCTGCTGAGAACAGGCACCATTATCAGAACTGGTGTGCAGCATTTTCCTGTGGAATCTCAAGTGCCTCTGCAATACCCAGTAGAGACATTAAATTAAACCCACACTAATTCAGCTCTATCAGATAGGACAAACTTCAAGAGCTGTATTAATTAAAAACTTTCCCCCTCCACCTGTACTTAAGGACATAGAAGATTCTCTTGTCACTTGAAGTAGCTGAAGCAAGACATCTGTTTCTAAAGGAGATGTCCTGGCACACAATGCTGAGTTCTGAGGTAAAAACTACTTGATGAAATTCTATTAATTCAATAGAAATATTTGGATAGGCAGTAGTTTCCCAGGGGAAGTGTCCAAGTATTGTTTTTATATAATCCCCAACCCCTCTGCCCAGATCCAGACAGCTACTTCTGTGCTGGTTTCAGATGGTGGAAGGACAAGGGGGTAGTCCAGGTGCCTTCTGGATTATGAGACAAAAGGGGGAACCCATGTCAGTCCATTCCATGGCTCAAGGCACTCCAGGAGGGAAAACAAACACCTCAACTCTCCCCCAGCCACCCAACCAGATAAGGAGGGAGCCATGCTCACACTCACAGCCACCCAGCTCACAGCCCAGCTTACCAGCACATGGGAGCAGGAGTGAGAAGAGAATGACAGGACAGAGCCCCAGAAGCTGGGAAGGGTACAGTGTCCAGCACAAGATTCCACAGAGACACATGGACTCTGACAGGGAGAAGCAGCCCCACAGCAGGGCTGGGAACAGCTCTGGCCAGAGGAGACAGGGAGATAACAAAGGTGCCTGAGAAAGGAGAAGGGTTGCATAGGCTCTCCCCAAAGAGGGGAAAGCCCACCTACTTCTGGGAGGAAGTATCAGAAATTTATTGTAGTGGTGAAAAAGAGCCAACAGCTACATTTGCAACCCTCTGGTGGGCAGGGTAAAGGCTGATGTCTATTTCTGTTGAGCATGCCAACATGTACTGAAGGGGTCACCTGTGGTGGCAGCTTGATATCCACCTCTCTCTCACAGCCAGAAACTTGCCAGCCTTCAGCTGAGACAACTTCCACTGAGATTGATATACTCATTTCAAGCTCTCCTGACTGCACATCCCCTTCCCTTGGAGTCAAAGATGACTTTCTACACAAGACACAACACCCCTCCACCCTTCTTCCTGCACACAGGGCAGTTACTGCAGCTGCCCAGAGTAGGCAGCTGGGATCATCCCAGTCACCCAGGTCTATCTGATTGTCACAGCTCCCTCCACTCTTTGGCATGCCAGAGAGGCTGAAGAAGCAAAGCTTAAGGCAGGGCCTTGGAAATCTCCCCCAGGATACTGTTAGTAAGAGGGTAGTTAGTATCTCCAAAGCATTCTTGGGAAATCCAAAAGAATTAATACATTTTTTGGGAGAAGAAAAATAAATCCAAGTCTGGTGAAGGAGTTGGAGAAAAACAGTGAGTAAAAGTTGTGCAGATGAGCCACACAAGTGAAACCACCATAAAATAGAGTATCCTTGTAGAAGGAGCCATAAGGCTGTGACTGTGTCCTTTTTATCCAGTTTAAGAGAAGACAGTCTGGCACAGAGCATTTTAGCTTGGCAAGGAAAGAGGGACTGGTCCAACTAGAAAAACAAGGAGGCTCTGGTGAGCTGGAATCTCTTTCCCTGGTGGCATTCAGTCAAGTCTGATTTTTCAAGAGAGCACAAAGGAAGCACTCACAGACACTCAGAGGAAGCCAGTCAAGGAGCAAAGACCTTTCATCATCTGTTCCTCAGTCCCCCCAGCTCCACCCCAGAAGACATTTTCCAGACTTTCCAGTCAGCCCTGAGATGTTGACTGGTGCACCAGCTTCATCAGCTCTCTGGCATGATCTGGCTGCATTCCCTCCCACCTTCAATGAGATAAGAGTCAGGAATGTTGTTCACACAATGGGTGTTACTATTCAAATCTGGAAACCAAAGCAAACATTGGGCATTTGCTGCAGGTCCCAAGGAAGTCACGATATGGCTTCCATATGGAAGCAAAAACATTTTTCCTGGTGAAACACCAGCTCTGAAATGAGCTCTTTTCTGGGTCTTTCTGGAGACAAATGAAGGAGGGCTTCATCAGGAAGGAGTCACAGAAGGGAACACTTGGCAGGGAGTTGCACTAACTCAGGTAATTTGAATGCTTCTGATTATCAGAGATGATTCACTTCTGTTCACTTTGCACCAAGTGTTGAGAAAGACATTGCATTTATCTGCATTGACTCACTGTTTCACAACGTGAGCTTAAGGTATCGTACTATGACAGTGGGAAGGCTTGGACATCCAAAACCAGCCAGGGAAAGACTGCAAAGGGTTTTGGTAAACCCAGAAAAAGTAGAAAATGTGACAAAGAACTTAAGTCTCTCCTCCTCTATCATAGAGTTGCTGTGAAGATGCTAAGAATAAAAATGGAAATGTTTTGAGACAGCTGTCAAGATATCAAGAGGATACGTGTGTCTGCAAAGATTGCTTTGATTTTTATCACCACAAGATGAGTTTTGCTGTCATAAAATCAGGCTTACAAGGAACACATTGTTTCATTACTGTATGGAGTTGCTTTCAATAAGGTTACAGACAATTCTCAATCTCATACATCCTTGTTAAATGGAACACATGGAACTAGAACCACAAAAAGTCAAACTTATGGCAGGGACCATTTTTATAAGCAAATAATTCATAAAATTTGAGAGAGGAACATAGAATTTAATGGCTGAATTAAGGACAGCTCTTAAGAAAAGTTACAGGAATGAAGGAAAGACAGCACAGTTCTGTGTATGTTTGTTATGGTGTTACTTATCAGGTACAATTAACATGCCCTGATATAATGGTTCTCACTGCTCAACCTGCACTGGTATTTACTGTCACTACTGTCAGAACTGCTCAACACCCAGAGAGGAGATGGGGTTTCTAAAGCATTGGCATCCATTCAAGCATCTAAATTGATAGCCATGTTCAGAGAAAATCTGATTGCATTGGACACTGTCTGAAAGAACTCCTTAGGTAAAATGAGTGCTTCTTTGCCAAAGAGGCACATGTTTTTGTTTTTGTTTTGTTTTTTTTTTAATGAAGAAGGAATGGAGTGGGAGGAAGGGATATAACTGTACTCAATGAAGTGTTATTCCTTAGACTCCTTCTCAGTCCTTGCCTCCATTCCCCCTCAGCAATACACCGTGTCTTCTTGGCCAGGGAGAACATTCTCTCTCCAAGGTCCTATATTACAAGGTGAAAAGCCTGCAATTATTAGGCAATAGCTGTAAAGTGGTAGCACCTAAGCAAACACAGCTTGTCTAAGACTCTATGCATACAGATATGCACCAGAAGTACATCCTGGGAAATCTGGTATGGGTCCCAGTAGACAAAGAGGGCAGAAGGAGAACAGACACATACAGAGAAGAGGACAACTTGACTAAGATCACTGAAGCCCTCAGCAGTGGAGCTGAGAAGAGATGCTAGCACTGCCAAGTCCCTACACAGCACCCTACTTCTTCAGAGCAATTTTGTTTTGAGCTCACATTTTGTTGCATTTTGTTGTGGGCAAGTGACATTGCCCTAAATTAAATGATAGTGGGGGGCAAAGCATTGTCCTATTAACTGAGTATCTGTGCATGGTTGCCAAACAGGAGGTAAGAGATATGCATCGGATTCTGATGAATGAAACACAAAAAGATACAAGCACAATCACATGCTTATTGTTGTATAGAGATGAACTCTGTAATTAGCATCTCTGGGGTAGTGTCTCAAAGAGAAAACAAGAAAGGAAATTGCAATGTGTCTATTTATTTCCATAGTTACTGTATGACTGAGAGCCACTCAGCAACCTCTGTTATTTGTAGGAGGGTTTCCCAACAAAACATACCAAAGGTGCAGGAAAAGGGCTTGTGTATTGTTTTCTCAACACACAGTAACAGCCCAACAGGTAGAGTTCCCCACCCTGTAAAGGAGAGGGTGTAAAAGAATGCTTTCCTTAGAGACAAAGGGACATAAATCACAAAGCCAGGCTCAGGGCATGGAAAGAGAACACACACCAATGATGAGATTAGCTCAGCTGATTAGAGTCTCTTGCTAAAAACACCAAGGTTGTGGGTTCAATCACTGGATGGGCATTTCACTTAACAGCTGGAGTTGACGGTCCTTGTGGAGGGTCCTTGTGAGACCCTTTCAGCTGAGACTATTCAGTGGTTCTATGATCAGTGATATTGGAGGAAGCTGAGATTATTTTAAATATCTGCTTCACCACTGCAGAGACAGAGAGAAGTGACAGGCTAGAAGATGCCAAGTGGCAAGTGCCTGGTCTGCCAGATATGATCATGCCTCTCCTGCTGTCCATTTCCCAGGTCTGCCCACCAGGAAGGGTGGGTACAGCAGACCTTGTGGTCTCCAAGCGTGCTGTTCACAGTAATGCATTATCTCTTGCATTATCACACAGTCCTTAATGGAAAGGCACAATGATCCAAACTTACCAGTCTCTCAACCCTCTCGCTCAGGTCTCTAAACCTTCCTGAGGATTGTCTGGAAAATTCATTATTGTACCGGATGTTGGTGATTTTTACATTGGCACTGTAATAGAACAGCTTCTGATCTGTAAGGGAAAGAAGAGGAACAGGCAATACTCAAAGTACCAAGATGAATGAACTTTAGAGAAACACCTGGCACCGACTGATATCCTGACATCTAGGGAGTGGATGAGTCTTCACCTCTATCCAACCCATTTAAATACAGCTTCCAAAAGCTAGGAACAATCACTTGATTCAGTTAGGTGATCTAATCCAAGTTTTCCCATCAGTTACATTTCTGGCCTACAGCACTTGGGGCTCTCACAGAATCACAAGCTGCACCTTGCTGCTTAGTTACCTTCCTTCCTGGCCTGTCCACTTAACACCAAGCCCTGGCAGGAAGCTGCTAGTGATCAGGGAAAGGGAACAGCGAAACACCCCAGAGAGACATGCAGAAAGCTCTGTTTGCCACTCATGTAAGGGAGACCAGACACCTGCGTGTTGACTTCATCACTGAAGTAGATAATGAAAAAAATGTCAAATGAGTGAAAGTAAATGAAAACCAACAGAAACAACAGCCCTAAATCACCCTGCACTGCAGAAAATGTTCCTAGGAGATTTGCAAAGATGCTAAATAAGGAAGGAAAGAGACCTTTAGAGAAGTCAGTGTTTTTTTCCCCAAATAAGCTTTAGATAGATTGGTGAAAATTCCCAGCATCATCAGGCACAACATGCACAGAGGAAATTCACTAAGCATAAGAATAGTGATACATTATGCAAAACTTACCATATGCCAGAAAATACACTAGGAGACCAATGGTGATAGCTGCTGCCACTGCTGTTCCAATAACAATTACAGCGATTTTCCAGGGCTCAAGATGTCTTATTTTGATGGCTGACTGATGAATTCTGGGGAAAAATAAGAACAAAGGGAGTTTATTAAGAGATCCTTTTCTATTTAAGGACCCCATCTCCCCCCCCAAAAAAAAATTAAGCTAAAATTTTCTCCTTTAACATTAGTTGATTCTTCCCAGCAATACTAATTGACTTCTCATCCAATACCCTTGAAAATGAAACCATGACACAAGACTATTTTGAAATAGGCGTTGGGATGTGCTAGGAAGTCAAAGAACACAGACAGGTTTGACGGTTTTAGATGTTATTAGGGCCAAATCAAATGGGAGTCTCACTAAGATTCTCATGTGACTCCCAACTAGACATTTGCAAGACCAAAACTTATTTTTCAGCTAGATGAACTTCCATACAACAATGTATACAGCTTCCATTTGGTTAAGCAAATCAGTTATCAGACACACTGGCACCTTTGCTCCCAAAACTGCTTTGTGCAATAAAATTGGTAAAAAACACCCCATGCTTTTTACAGTACATATCTATACATTATTCCAGCTGCTCAGTCTATTTCAGCCTTCAAAACGGAGCTGAACAAAAAAGAGAAAGAGATTTCAGAGGGCCAGCCTGTGTTTCCTGTCTTATTCAGACAATCTAAACATAAAGGCAAGTACTGCTTTAAGCAGTATTTGCTGAAGTGATAGAATGACACGGACGGGCAAAGACATGTGAGTAGGAACCTCACCAGATGCTTCTCTTTGCTTGCTGTGTTCTTAATTATGTGGGTACTAAGCCAAATTAACTAATGGAAAGCCAATGGACAGTCAGTATTATTAAAAAACTCCCTGAAAAAAAGGTTGGTTACAGCCAATTCTGTCTTTGTCTATAAACTCAAAGACTCCTTAAGAACCTTAAAGCTATTTTTCTATTATCAGCCATTACAAAACACAGAACAAGAAGCCACTATTTTTGGTAAAGAGTCCTTCATTCTGTTTCAGATACCTGACTCATGCAGACATGCACACCTGCAGGTTAAGGTACAGCCCACCTCAGAAAAGCAGGCTGCAGGGATCCTCTCCCCAGGGTGTGAGGCACCTCAGTGAGTTCCCACATACAAAGTACACACAGCTCGCTCCCAGAACACACACCTCATGAGCCAGAAGTTTAAATACATTCAAATAAGTTGAAATAATTGCACACAACCCCTGCAGCTGTGTGCAGGAAAGGGACAGCAAGCAACTGTGCATGGCTCATAAATACCAAAGCAGATCTTGATATTTCATTCTAATTCCAGTTCGATGCCTTACAATTACAATCTTATTACTTTGGCTTGGAAAACAACTGACTCAGGCCAAATATCATGATATGTGATTGAATGAAAATGGGAGTAATAATTTGTCACTTGGATCTGTTCTGACTTGTTCTGCATGTCCTATTTAGTGTTTCCTTCCCTCCTGCTATCCTGTATAACAGCCATTAACCTCTCATCAAGTTTGCGTCAAAACTCCCTTGTGACTCCACAGCAAAAAAAAAAACACCCCCAAAATGCCAAACAAACAAAAAACAACAAACCAGCCAACCAAAAAGACCCTCAGAAAACAAAGACTGAAATTAAATAGTCCTGTTAACAGTTCAGAGATGAACACCTCCAAAATTCTTTCTGAGATGATTGTATAAAAATCGCCTTAAAACTTCAACTGGAGAACTGAAAAATATGGAAGTATAAATAGTCAGGACCCTACCTCACTAACAAGAATATTTCTAAGTTGTAGCTTTTAGGTGAAATCATAAAGTCAGTGGTGATTTCAATGTGCATTTGTTATTTTATGGTTTGTTGGGGTTTTTTTATTCTCACTCCTGGTAATAGTCTTTTGCATGGCCTAAATGCTTTGCAAATTTGTCTATCATGTTTGAAATGAGACTGAGTTACAAAAAAAGCCAACAAAACAAACACAAAAATGCATTTAACTTAAGACAACCTACCCTGGTCTTCTCGTAGATACTCTCATTTAAAAAGCAGTTGTCTTGATTAGGCTGCACAGAAGGAAAACACTCAGAAGGTCTTTTAGCTATAATGATCCTGGCATAACCTCAAACCAAAATGCTGGGTTGGAGAAGCCCATTGGAAAGGCTGAATGCCACCTCTGCACCACAGTAGGGTGAGCCTGAAGAAATGACTGCCTATCATATCAGTGAAACAGCAGTTTCAGACCAGAAGTAACATGGCTGGGACACAATTTGATAGAGTACTATAAATTTGAAACCTTTTCAGCATTCTCTTGTATCATGTAAAATTTTTCATAACTCTTTTTCTTTATTTCTTCTATTTCAAGTTCCATGTTATCATTAACAAACAGAAGCCCCAGTCCACAACAGTTACTCACACATGTAATTCTACTCACACACAACTTTCACCTAATTCATGAAACTTGTTTGAGAACATAATTTCAGAGGTGCAGAGGGGTTTCAGCACCAGCTTCTAAACTGAATTTCCTCAAACAAGAAGCTGTTTGACAAATTCATTTTAGAAAGTCACTGAATGGGGGGAGGAGGTGCCATTTGGGACTTGGATATCTTTTTTCTTGATTTTTATCTTAAACTTTTCCTCTTCCTTTTTGTATATAAACAAGAAACAGCTGTTACATTTTATCCTCCACTCCTTATTTCTTTTAAAAATGAAAATTGGTTTTAAAAACAAAAGGTATTTTTGAGCAAAATATCCTTGGTTAGGCTGTACCATCTGGATCAACATCTTGATTAGACATGACGCAGACTAAGAAGATTTCTAATCCAGGTTTTCAAAGATATCTGTGAGACAAACCCACAAAGATTATTGAACTGATAATTTTTTATTCCCATTAACTTTGAACTTTATTACTGCTTTGCTGTACCTTCTGAGGTTCATTCCTCAAAAATTAATTCTTTTATCTGACATGTCCCACTGTGTAAAACTGAACAGCACTTACAGGGATTTGGTACACACAAGAGAAATAACTATGCCAGAACTGAAACAACTGAGATCCATGGGATGATCTGTCAGGGCTTGAACACTCTGGAGAGAGTGTTAAGTAAAAAAACAAGTTCAACGCTGTAAATTTATTTTTCTCAGAGCAAGAGTCAAGCAGCCTTTGCTTACTCCATGGGAGCTATGTGCCCAAAGCAAGGGAACAGGGACTGAAATGCACACTAAGATTAAAAACACTCCAGCTGGGAAAGTCACTGAAGTCCTCCAGAGTAGAAGTGGAAATTTTATGCCTGAACCAAATGAAGATGAAAGCTCCCCACCGACCTCAGAGGGCTTTCTGACAAGGTCCCTTCTGCTTGCAGCTTAAGTGGCCTGTCCCTCTACCCCAGAAACTCTGCTCTTTCCCAGGAAACCATGCTGTAATGCAGTAATCTTAAATGTATTGCAAACAAGGACTGGATTTCATCTCTTGACAGAAGACTGCCATGTCTCAGATTAAGATTTTTCCAATGAGGAAGAGGAGTGAAATACTTGCTGGCAAAGAGAAACAACAAAAACTGCCATAGAATTGTTTACACTGACACAACATTTACTTCTTTGCCCTCTCTTTTTCCTAGTAATTCCCAACATTGTCTCAGCTTTTTCAACTGAAATTCAGCTGACATTTTCCCAGAAATACCCACTGAGACCTTTCCTGAGCAGTACGTGATTTGGAGCCCTGCATTCCATACTTGGGTTCCTTCCCATCATACACAAAGAAGCCTTTCAGGAACCTTTTCCTCAACAAGGAGCTCACATCAATGAATGCAGAGCTATAAGGATCCCTCCCATTATGCATTATAGAAGGCATAAGAAGGACACAGTTAATTATGTCTGACTTCCAGTAATAGAAGAGTATCAAAAGGAAAATGTTAGTCTCAAAGGAAAATTAAAAATATTGCCTAATACCCTAAATTGGGTTTTTAAGGATGTTTAATAAACAAATTATAAACATTGCATTAAAGAAATCATAAATGCACTTGCCTCGCTGCCTTACCTGAAACTCTTAGTTTATGGAAGACATGAGTTTCTTTACCTACTGAAATTTAGATTCACTTCTTGCAAAGAAGCAGAATTAAAATTACCATCTAGGAGTCAAACTGCCTACTTCAGAGGAAAAGCCTCAAAGCCTTTTCCTCAGCAGGGCTGGGAGCATGCTCGGACAGCAGTGGGAGACCTCCATTACCTGCAGTGAGCTCTGTGTCAGAGGCAGTGTCCAGCTAAGTCAGCGTGCACCAGGAAGGAGAGCACAGGCTCTGCTTTGGCACCCACCCACTGGCAGTGGCTGCTCAAGAAAGGTGCTGACAGGACAGGCTGATGAAAAGCCAAACCCAAAACAGTCACCGAGAGATGATCTCTTGTGGGCTATTACACGTCCTTTGCCTTTAGTCCTTCCTATAAGAGAGGCATGCTTAGATTGACAAAATTTCACCACTGTTTTAGGATACACATAGTACCTATCTCTTAAGGTGCTTTGAGAAAAAAAATTAAAATCACTATAGCAGTAGTTGTAATATTACATTACAATGTAATGTAATATAACAAATACACAAGTAGTAGGATGGTGATGTGCTCCTATTTCTTTACTGAAATAAATCTCTTTACTGGTACATGAAAACTATATTTACCATCACTCCTGAGGAGCTCTGCAAGTCTGATACAGCTCTTCTGCTGGCGTGCATCTGTGACAGCTTATGTCAACTCAGAATCTGACCCAAAGCATCCACCTTCTTCTGTAGTTTAAAAGCTTATATTTCTGGATAATAATACATATTTCAGTGCTTTATACTTTATGTCCTGGTTTTGACTGGGATACAGCTAATTTTCTTCTTAGTAGCTGGTACAGAGCTGGGTTTTAGGCTTAGAGTGAGAATAATGTGGGTAACACAGTGATTATTTAGTTGTGGCTCTGTAGTGCTCACTGTCAGTCGAGGACTTTTCAGCTTCCCACACTCTGGCAGCGAGTAGATATGAAAGGAGCTGAGATGGAGCATGGCCAGGACAGCTGATTTGAACTGGCCACAGGGATATTCCATACCACAGAGCATCATGCTCAGTATATAAATGGGGGGAAAGTTGGCTGGAAGAGGCCATTCCCTGCTGTAGCATGGGCTGGGCACTGGTCAGTGGGTGAGCAATTGTATTGTATATCAGTTGTCTTTATTGGGATTTTCTTTTTTGCTACCTATTATTTTTTAATTATTATTATTATTGATGATGATTATAATAATAGCAATAATAATAATTTCAATTATTAGACTGCTCTTATCTCAACCTATTGGTTCTTACCTTTTTTTCCCTAAATATCCTCCCCATCTCACTGGGATGAGGGGTGGTGTGTGTGGGGTATGAGTGGCTGCTCATGCATGGTACTTAGCTGCTATTTGAGGTTAAACCACAGTATATAATAAACAGTTGCTGGGTAGATAAACAGTGAAATGCTGTAATCTAGCAATATATTTTCACTGGACAGAGATGGACAAATTTCTTCATGCAAAAAATGCTGCTGAAATTAGAGAAAGCTCCCTAGACAGGTGGTTCAGCTGATATTGAAAGCCCAGGCAACTCTCCAGTGGCAGAGAAATTGGTTAATTTCTGTTTTCAATTCTGTATAAAATCTGTCCCCCTGTTATCACCAAATCTGTCCACAGACTACATGAAGCTTTCAAACTGTCTTGTATCAGAAACATGTCAAATTAAGCCATCCCAAGCTTTGTGTTAGCTTAGCTTCATTCAAAAGGAGGATCTGTATTTAATAAAAAACACAAATATGGAAGGAGTATGTGGTGGAAGCAGAATGCCTTGATTTGCAAAGCTTATGCTGACCCAAAATGCCCAATCATAAAACTGCATGGGAAAAAAACAATAAAGGGAAATGCTTCTGAAACACCCTCTAAAAGCAACAGCAAAGGCCAGAAAAGCTGCTCGGATTACACTGGGGCTTGCTCAGAGAATGAAGATTAGATTTTTAGGCTCAGGAGGAGGTCTCGTCTCATTCCAGTTTTCCTGTCTAAAATGGCCAGAAACTGAGGGAAATCAGCAAGGAAACATCAATGCTTCCAATTCCATATGAGTCAAATCAGGTGTCGTGTGTACCAGAAGCAGAAGTATTTCACTAGGATTTCCTGAATTCAGGATCTGCTCTGGGACAAACTGAGCAGGATGGGTTTCTCTTCAGCACCATGCAGGAACCACATCTGCCTCCTGCAATAATCGAGGTAAACTCCCACTAATGCCAGTGGCACATGAGTGTCCTTGCACCAGGGCTGGGATCTATTTCCTGCTACACCTCAGCAGTCTGTAATTTGCATTCATTTTGCCCACCTACTGCATGACAAATTGGTGCAAGTGGCACTGCATTTCCACCTGCATATTCACTTTTAGACTGCCATCTACAACACCAGGTGCTCTGCACCTCCCCCGGCCAGGGCACGAGACCTTCACAAGGAAGCTGCAGGTAGGACACTGCACCTGCTTCCCAGAGTGCAGGACACAGCACAACAGCGGGACAAGACCAGCAAGGCTGCCTACTCCACCCAGTTTTCCTCAGCAGGTTTGCTTCCTGAAGGATTTTACAGAGCACACGTTCCAACTTAGCTCGAAGTGCTTTGAAAAGAGGCATCTCAGGATTGGATAAAGCTAACAGCAAAACTTCACTCTTATAAGGGACTAAGGCAGAGAAGGACAAGCTCAAACAGCAAAGCTTACAGCTCCACACTTAGATCCACATCCCTGCCCAGCAAAGAACTCTGGACATCCAACAGGTTACACAGGGGCTTTGATTAAGACTAGGCAGTTTCCATCCCTTCCCAAACGTGTAAATATCCAACACAGATTTCCCCCAATGTAATTTAGATTTTATAATAATTTAAACAATTAAATCCTTTCCTAAGGAGGAAGCAACCAAACTGTACTCAGAGGTTATTTAACTACCCTCTAGCACACTGTCATTAAAATTATTTACACCACTGCTGATATCACAAGGACATGGCAAGTAGATTTACATCTTACTAGAAAAAGAAGGCTTTTCAATTCTGTTAGGTCGAGAACTCTCTTTTAGTTTTCCCTGTTTATGTAACAAACACAAACTGGTAATCACAACTGATGGGGATTTCTTCTTTACCTGACAGATAGAGTAGCATATATTTTAAGTTATGGATATTACATGGGGCAGAAAATCTTTGGGTATTGAGCAGAGTACTACTAAACAGCACAGAACCTAAAGATGAACTTCATCCTCTCCTGGGAAAGTCAGGACTATTGACTAAAATGATATTGTTCCCACAAAATGAGAACACTTCAGTGGGCTCGAAGAACAAGTTTTGTCCATCCAGAAACAATGTTTCTGTTTCAGCATGCCCTGAAATTATTTAAAAAACCCAACTTTTAAAAATACTGAGGCTGGAAAAAATAAGTAGTATCTTGCAATCATCCACAGCCATTTGCCCAAAGCAACACAGAGAGAAGATTAATGTTGTAATCTTTAACAATCACACACAAAAATTGAACCCTCCTGCCAAATCATTAGGATGTTAAAAAGTAATTCAATTTATTTTGAATTTTGTCCCTGAGGTCATACTTTTAAACTTCATCAACTGCCGAGACAACAACAAAAAACAAACTCATGGGAGACTGAGCATCCCCTTATTGCCACATGAATCCAGAATCCAGTGAGTTAAACAGAAATTACAAAGTCCAAGAGGTTTCCTGTACATCTAGAACCCAATCTCTGTTCTGACCCAAGAGACAACAGTAGAGTGTTGCAGCTTGAAGACTTATTTTTGTAAAAATACTCTGAACTTTCCAGTGCTGTCTGAAATATTGTTATGGTAAAACAAAGCTAAGGATATCCAGCATCTCTGACTGCATGAAATACTTTCTGATGCACACCACCTACTCATTACTCCCTACAAATTATGGCTTCTTTGTTAAAATACAAGAGTTAAAACCAGAATGATAAACACCTATAGTATTCCCTTTATGTAGTTGTGCTGACATCACTTATTTAACCAGGATTTTTTGCAGGATTTGGGGGAAATAATATTGCAGCTACACCTGACCAAACCCCATGTTTTTCAAAAATCACATTTCTAGCACTTGATTGTGACACAAAAGAACTTCTTGGTTTCTGCACTGCTGCAATAAAAGCCTGCTGCAGGCAGATTAGGATGATCAGAAGGAAGAAAAGATAAGTGTCAACCTGACATCGTCTTTCTAAACAGACAGCAAATCATTGTACTCCTGGCCATCCTAGAGAAGGATTTCCTTCTGCATTTCTCACTCCAGCCACATTACTCTTTTCATCCAGACTACAACCTCCAAAACCACCCTTTCATCCTGCAATTTCCTCTTCAGCTTTCCCTCTGTTTATAATTTCTTTTCAGGCTGCACATTTCAAACAGATCCATGATGTACCCCAGGTCTAAAAGGATGAAAGAGGCATCACCAAAGGTAAGAGAGAAAACAGATTTCTCCTCTGGATCTATGTCCTTGAAGCCCTAAAGCTTTCCCCTAGACAGTACCCTTTACCACCATTACACCTCCAAATTAAACTCGCCAGGTTCAAACATGCCACCTACTTTTGAAGATCCCATGGTAGGTCCCGGTAGGCCTGGTAGCCTTTCTGCCCGCCAATGAAGGCTTGACTAAAGTCTGGGCTGCGCAGAGAATGGTGCTGGAAAACGCAGGAGTCGCATTGACTGGTGTGACGGGAAGGGAAAGCTGTTGAATGAAGATCCTTCATTGAGGCACGGTTGGCGCAACACCCAGCACCCTGTGGGTTATTGCAAAATGAGGGAACGAACTTCAGAATAAAAACAAACAGAGGTAAGCATGGAGTTGATAAGGAGACTGCAACCTTCCGATCAGCTCCGCATCAAAGAGCTCCCCAGGCAGAGATGGAGTGAGCAGATAAACCGGCCCAAGCAAGAAGACTTGTTCTTCACTACAGCGAAACAGGAAGTGCGTGAGATTTCCCTTTTCCAGCACTCCCTTTCTGTCCAGCTTTTTATCCCTACAGCAGGCCTTGCCCTGAGTGGCTGCACCTTCTACCACATGCTCACTGTAAAACCCACAGCGGAGGCACCACACTGTCCACAACGCCAAGTCACTTGTCTTCTGAGAGAGCCAACACAAAAACAAATATGGACAGAAATGGCTTGGTCAGCCAAGCCTGATCTACCTCGGTGCTCACTCATCCACAGCTGTCCTGGACTCCCTTGGCATCAGGGACAAGACAACTATAAGTATCCAGCCTCCTAATTACATGTTAGTCATTTAATGGTTGGCATAACCCCGCCTGTGGAAAATGCTTACTCTGTGAAAAGGGCCACCAATCTCCTTGGAATTCCCTTCTCCCAGCACAAACGTGATTCTTCAGAGCCATCTGGAAAGGGGAAAAAATGGAGATTCACTAGTGAGAAAATGTGCATTTACATCGAAAATCAAAAATCACAAACCAAAAAGTAAAATTACAAGAAAGCAAATCTGTTTCCTGCTGTTTGATGCACTTGCATTCATGCCAAAAAGCTTGAAGCATTTGGTTTTCCCATCAAGTCTCAAGATTTCAGTTCTTTTTGTTGGAACACACTCTTCCAGAAACAGCCGCAGCATAAAGGGAGGGGAGGAAAAAAAAAAAAACAAGAGGAAAATTTGAGGAAAATTTTACCAAAACGTACCAAGTAGTTTTCCATCTTTCCCCAAAGTTATCCATTCACAGGCATTTCAATGCAGTTGTAGGAGCATCTGGGCAGACTGTTTTGAGGACAGTGGGAAAAGCTGATCGCTGCTGAACAGCACCTGCTGTTTCTGGAACACTGATTTCTTCATTTGCTTTGATCAAATCAATTGGGTTTTTTGGCTTCTCCAAGCTCCCCGTGGAGAGGGAATTGTTGCAGTTCAGCCTTACCTGAGGCTTTACTGACTGAGTGCACAGGTAGCTGTCAAGCACTAATATCCTCCCTGGACTGTACCTTCCATTCCCCACCACCCGCCCTCTTATTTTCTTCTTCAAAATTAGTAAAACTCAAAAGAGATTGTGCACAAAGGATTCCCTGCTCCACCCAGAAACACACAGATCCCCGCAGGACTTCAAGCACTTGATGGAGTGATGGAGATTGATTACAAACCAATTCAATGCAGGAGTCAAGAAAATACCTTAGAAGTCCTTGTTGGGTTTTTTTTTCCTCCTTTTTCCCATTTGTTAGTTTGTTTTTGTTGTTTTTCCTTTTTTTCTTTTTATACTGGGAAAAAGGGGCCCTTGATGTGCTCACCCTGTGAGATGTGGAGAATTCTCCCTGATGTGTGCAGAAGTTCAGTGGCAAACTCTGACCACCTAGATCAGGTAAAAAACATATTACAGGAGAAGTAGGTTTTAGCAAACAGCTAGATTTTGAGACATCATTTACCTGAAATCTTGAGCCCTGAAACAAAAATGAAAAATATTCATTAGAATTGCAAAGGTTCTCAGGAAGAAGTGCCAGAGAAAAGGAACTGGACAACAGATGAATGAACTTCTGGTAACTTTCAGATCACACTAGGACAGACTATTTATTCCTATTGTTACTCCACGCTATGATTAACAAAGATATTCCTAAAAAAATATTTCATTTTCTTACAATCATGAATATTTTGCAACCTGCCTAATAAAAGTTCAAGTAGATTGCCTTTGTTTGTAAATTAATTACACATTAAATTGAACTGCCCTGCAAAACAGATTGAAATAAGGAAATACACTTGCTTCTTTCAGATGATGCAAAATCAATTTACACATACCTGTGCCCCAGGAACAATGGTACAGACAGACCAAGAAAAGACAATAATTAACAAATCATTTTCCTCACAATAAATTATCAAGTTGCAAAGTGCTTGGTATTAGGGTGTCATTCAGTAAGCTAGGCAATTAGTAACCTTTTTTGGTTAATACTAGGGAAGCACTACGGAAACTAGCTATCAAAGCGTGGGGTGGAAATCCAAGAATGTGGGTGCGCAGGATTTTGTGAATGAAAGTGTAAAAAGATGTAATGACCATTCTCTCCATTTAACCCTGCAAAGTCAGCCCAGCCGGTCAGACAGACTGCTTGCCTAAGAATGGTAATGACAGACTACCTGGGTTTGTGTTTGCATACTCACACAGCCTCGTGGGCTCTAGAGACAAAGAACACCTTCAGAGAAGACCACTGGCCAGTCCTGTAGCAATAACATCTTCGGAATTTACAAGCAAAGATGTTTTGCATAACTGTCTGCCAGTTACTCAAGCCAGGCCCTGAATTTCAGACCAAAGACAGCAATCAATCATTACTTTTAAACTGACAAGTGAGTGCTCCTGTCAGTGATGTTTAAAAGAACTGACAGGAGCTCTGTTAAACAGCCTGAATGTTAAACAACCTGAATTAATTAAAGCTGCTCTGAGCAGGGGGTTTGACAAGATGACCTCTGTACATCCCTCCCAGTCTAAGTTACTCTGTGGTTCTCTGTGAGCATCTGATAAGACCAAACTGGTACACTGCAAGGAAATCCTTCCCTTGGACAAGCCCACTCCTTTTTCCATCAGCACACCTGGACAGCTCAGTTATGGCTTCTGGCCTCCCCCTCCTGAAAAACACAAAAATATCTTGCATTTGGCCTACAAAAATCAGCATAAGCTCTAAATGAGCTGCATTTCATTACACTTTTTCATTTCAGCTGTGGACACACTACACAACTTTACTCTTTTGACTGAAAAAGGTCACCAGTTTATTATCCCATGCTTTCCTATGCTACATGAAATGCCAGCCGTGGCTTTTAATAACTGGTGGCAGTTAATAAGTGATAAGTCAAAAAACAAAAGCAGAAAATCCATTAAAAAATAGACTTATTCTCCAGAGCCAATGTGAGGGCTGGGAGAGAAGCCAGGGCTTTATCTTGAGTCTTGAAAAGTCACTTGGAGCAAGATTTTATTACATGCCCAAGTGGCTTTGAGATACTAAACACGTGGAGACTCTGGGATGCTACAGCAATGGCCTCAAGCTCTGAAGTATGCTAGATCCTGCCCTGGCTGCTTTCCAAACAGTCCCTCTTTCCAGGCCCTTGTAATAGAAACTGCTACACCCGTCTGAGTTGCAGCCAGGAAGGCCAGCCCAGAATACCAGCAACGCCCTTCGACAACAGAAGTCCCCCAGTGCCACAGTCATTAAAAACAAATTCATAGCCCATCACCCTGTTTGAGGCAAAAAGGTGGCACATGTGTGCCTGTCCTCTGCAGCTTCTCAGACAGAGCTGCTGCTTGGTGCAGTGAAACAGGGCAGCCTGCATTTTCTTCTGTCAGGCTAACAAGCTGCTCTCTACATCCAGTGCATGAGTCCTCCTCTCCCTGTTAAGGCACACAGCATCTCCAAAGAGACAGGAGGTCTTCACATGACTTAGACTAGGCCTATAAAGAAACAGAGCACTTTAAAATGCAAATAAATCTTTTACAGGCACAGCTCCAATTGAACAAAGGAAGAGCAGCATTGTTTCACACATCTGAAGCGCTAGAGGGACTTACTGGGAGCACTTAGAGTTCTGTGGATGACTGCACATGCAAAACAAGGCTTTTCCTACATCTCTACATCCCCAGAAAATAGCTAGCTTGGTTTTGATCTCATATTATTTGTTAGCAGCTAAGTTGCCTGGTAGAAGCCAAACAGAGTCTGAGATGCTTTCTGCCACAGATATTACCTGTTCTGGTTTACTCTGCTGCAGCATGCAAGATCCTACGTGGCATTCTTGTCAGTAGGAACCTGATTTATCATACACTGAATTAGCCTTCAAGGCCTCATAGACTACATTTGACATAATGAAAATCATGTCCAAGACCTCCATCCTTCAGCTCTTTTACTCTAGCTGTACTTTCAGCCACCGTTCAGATCAGTCACTCGGATAGAAACATGCAGAGAACCAAATGAGGGTCCCACTTGGTTGCTGCCTCCCTGTGAGACCTTCTGTCTGAACTCTCTCTTGGCTAACTTGCTTTCTACTTAGGTGGCACAAAATGGATTGTTTTCCCTTCCATGCCCTGCTGTTTCCATTGATTATTCAAAGGCAACAGTGCCAGGCAAGTTTGGTACAACAGCACTGTTATGGTATCTAAGGATTATGCACAAAAAGGACCTGGTGTCAGGCTTCTTTAGGCTGGCTACCAGAGCACTTGGCTGTCACAGACACAGCTGAGAGGGTGGTCAGTTCACCCAAGAGAATACCCAGCCCTAAGCCATAGCCATGAGCCTTTTCCTGAGGCTGCTAAGGCACTTGGAGAGAACAGAATCACAGAGCAGCTGAGGCAGAAAGGGAACTCTGGAGATCATCTAGCCCAAAATCTCTGCTCAAAACAAGCATAGCTGGATAAGGGTGTTGAGGATCATGTCCAATTGTGTTTTTGAGTATCTCCAAGGATGGAGACTCTATAACTTCTCCTGAAAATCTGGTTCAAGGTTCAAGTATTCTCAGAGTAAATAAGTTTTTTTCTTACGTTTTCATCATGCTCTAGCATATGAGACATCATTTCCTAGCACAGTCTCTCCACTGGAGAAGGAATGTTGCCATCAACAGCCCCCTTTGGTATGCAGGTCATGTGCTGGTCTGGACAACAGTGCCAGACTGTCTGAGTCACAGCTCCAAAGGCTGCAGGTGATCCCAAGAGCCTGGTGAAGGTCAGAGATGTGTGACAATTGCTGCTTGTTTGTATTGATTTGCAAAGAACAATCTGTGGTTAAAACAGGCTCTGGATGCCAGGCTGATGGCAAGTCCTTCCTCAAGTAAGTGACACAACTGGAAGGTGGCACAACTGGAAGGTGGAAAGCACAGGCACAGAAGGGACAAACATCACATAGCAAGCACAACTCTGGTTTACTGCAGGGAGGAAGAAATTAATTAGCTTACCAAGTGAATTGGAGATATGCAATGTATTTCTCAGACCCATGCAGGCTTATATAAAAGAAAGAGTTGCATTTTTTGTGTGACAAGTTCCTCAAAGCTTTTTCTTAATTGAAACAATTTTTTGCACCTAAGAAAAAGCCGCAATGAATGGCAAACAAAATGTACTTCAAAGGAAGTGTGATTTAAGAAAAGGTTCAATTAGAAATAAAATTAAAGATAGAGCAAATGGCAGTTAATCTGATTTATTTGTTTCTAAAGTCTTCTAACCAGATGAATTTTGAAAAGTTTTCTTTGCAGCAGTAATAGATCAGATACCCAGCAACGTGAAATACTGACAGTTTTGTTTTATAGAAGGATGCTGTTTAGCCACACATAGAAAAGATCCTAAGAATTATTCTTCCCTTCAGTTCTTCAACTCAAACCCTTTTGACAGAAACTCCACCCACATAACCAAATACAACCACACCAACTGAGCATATCTTTGGGTCATGGCATAGTTACCAATATAACTCAACGCTCATAAATGCTTTAAGTGTTACATACACAACACAGGCTCTGTCAGAAAATCAGCACAAACCTGTTTTCTAAGCCATAAAAATATTTGTCTTTTAAGGAAAAATTTGTCCTTTAAGTCTGCCTCTAACACTCACTTTCTTGCACTGGACCCAGTAAAATGTGATAAAAGGGCTACTCTTCTTTCAAACAAATGGCCACCTTCCCATCTATAGCCAACATCTATAGCCACTCCTGTAATACTGCAATAAAGCTGCTGCTTTAAAACTCCTTTTTATCCTCTTAAATAACTTCAAATTCCAAGTTCATCCTGCTGGCTGTTAGGTATTATAGACCAGGATTGATGAACTCCAATTCCCTTCCAGCTCAGAATACAGTTCAATTTGTACCAAGTTTCCCATTATGACAGGGAACGGACAAGAAGAAATCTGATCAGTGTCTTCAACCTACAGGAATCATCAGGAATTGTCAATATGGGAGACCAAAGCATGACACTGCAAACCTTGCTATCTTTATCCTATCAGGCTCTCAAAATTACTGCTGCTCTGCTATCTTGTTTGCAAGAAGGCTGACAAGCTCAGAAAACTGACCCATGATGCCAAAAATACCTGACCACGTGCCTCCCAGTCTACTCTTCCACAGGACAAAGCTCTGGCTTTGTTGTTGCAGATAAGCAGACAAAACCTGCTCAGCCCTTGCTCTCACAGCCATAGGCTACTGCATTTAACACGCTTAGAGGGGAGAGAGGGATCCCAAGCTTTCCCATGGGAGAAGTCTGAAACTCACGCGGTGCTGTAGATGCCTGTGCTTAAAGCCTCCAAGCTTTAAACAGCTGCAGCCTCCCCAGATTTTGCAAGCAAACTCTGTAGCATCTCTGCATCTTCAAGGCAGCAGGAACACAATGCCTTGTCCTCCAGCTCCTCTCCAGTGAGTTGAAGCAGAGCACCACCAGGTGCCAAGGGCAAAAGGCTCTTGTACAATACTATTCACCCTCTAGTGGATGACACAGGATTTGTTTACCTGCACATAAATCTGGGTAACTGCTGGCCAGGTGGGTAAATTCCGTCCTAGTCTGGAGGACATTTTGCTCATCTAACAGCTTCTAACAATCAAAAAAGCCAGATGATTAAGAGAACATAAAAGCCAGCACATAAATCCATGGTATAGAATCAGTGTAACATTCTAAAACAGAAAAGTCTCCAACTTACAGTAGCTTACTGTGATGCAGGAATTTAATAAGTACATGAAACAGACGGTAAATTTAACAGATTTTATTTAATTTAATATACATATAAATTACATTCCTGTGTGTCATGCATGATTGTATAGTTCGATGTATCCCATTCTGCCTTGAGTAAAGATGTTAATTCCTCTAAAAACACAGATGAGAGAAACTGCAGCTTGTAGCTTCACAAATTGGTGAAAAAGCAGCTTCAAATAAATACAAGTCTGCTAGACCACCTAACCCAAATTAAAAGTTTTGCCACAGGTAAGTGTAGTTCTGCCACAAGTAAGGGATTCAGGCCCATCATGTCCAACCACACCAATACTCCCTTGGATGAAGTCTGTTCTTTCAAATGCTCTTCTTGATAGTCACCATTAGTACTGCTTTGCATCACTAAGAGGCCTCAGAGTATGTGAACTACATTGCTTCCAGAAGAAACTGCACAGAAATTTCTAGATGCTATAAGAAGAATCTCTACAAGGTAGTCCAAAATAAAGGTTTCCAAAATATACACCAAGTAGATGCCAGGTTCTCTTCATCCCCACTCCTCCTGGCTGCACTGTCATGGCACTCAGCAATAAGGGAGATCAGATACCGTGTCTCTAAAAGTAGACCCTCAGAAATGGCAGTTCCTTAGGCAAATTACAAGTTGAGTTTTTAAGTTTTGTTTGCACCACTTTGGAGAATGAGATTTACTCCAACCCTTGGGATTGAGCTAAATGCTTAAGGCTTTCTGATACAGCACCCAAAAGAAGCAAATTTGAAAGTTCACAGATTCAAAATGAAGTTTTTCGACATCAACTTATCTATTTTGGGGAATCAGTGAGAAAGTTGTTATTTGCAACCCTAAAAATGTGAAGTGTGCAAGTTACAATGAAATCCAGCAGATGGGGAAACCATTATGCATGCCCTTTGAAAACCCAAGCCTAAAGTGCTTTGAGAACTGAAAATCCATAGTATTTCATAATGATATTTATGAAGAAAAGTATAAAATTTAATTCATCATCCTGGCAAGACAACAATTGCTACAACCAAGAAAAAAATTTCATCTATATTTGTCATATATAAGTTTTAAGCTTCCTCTAACAAGCAATAAATGTCAAAGGCATGTTCGGCTAAAGAGGCTGAAATGAAATTTTTTGGGCTCAGACCTATGGAACCAGTCTGACAGTGTTTATTCCCTATGCAGAAATTAAACCACCAAGTTTGTTTCTGAAGCTCACAACATTCCACAAGAAAAGTTCCTGGAGGGGAAAAATAAAAAATCAAGTGCCAGGTATACACAAGTATAGAACACGCAATAGCTGCAGACCTTCTGTGGGCTTCCAACTATTCCAGTACCTCCAGTGAAGCTCTAGAAAAACATTGTTCTCTGGACTGACAAACAGATCACAGGACATGTAATCAAAATACTTCTGTTATTACTGCTCTGGAGGGATCACTGCTCTGTTTGGCAGCACTGGCAGCAAGGGGCACAGTCCAGAGGGGATCCCTGAGCTGCCATTGACTTTATCAGCTGACTGGTGCTCAACTTGAATGACACTCTGATCCTAAGACTATAACCACTGAGGGTCTGTTTCCCCTGGCCCTTCTAACTAAGAGCATACTGAAAGCCTGCTGTTTGCCTTTTCTAGCCTGGCAGGAGGTTCTTGCTTGCTTGCCATGCTGGACCAGCTCTGAGTCTTGGCAGTGTGGCCAGTCTCTCCTCTCCTGAGTTCTTTCTCTTCTGACCACAGAGGGAGAAAAGAGCAGTTGAGTGACTCATTATCCAGCAATCAAGTCCACAGCACTTGCTGTTGTTAGGATCAGGATCCACACAAAGTGTTGGAAAGTTTTCAGACACACCACGGAGAGCATCCCCACCAAGAATAGGTGTGTTCTGCTTCTGGTTTGCAGAAAGCATTGGATATCTACCTGGCTGACAGAAACATAGGCTCCTGAAAACATGAAGCCAGAGAGAATATGAGGTCTGTGTGGCTGAGATCAAATGAGTCAGCTACAGTCTGGCAATGCAGCACAGGCAATTCTTACTTCCTGGGAGAAGAGAGAGCTCTGAACATAAGATTTCTGGGTCTGTCAGAAGTTCTGTCCTGCTCTGAAGGAGAGGGGCATTTCCATTGTAATGCAAAAGTTGGGGTTTTTTTTACAGGATACAGGTAAAGAGGCACATATAAAACTATAAAGACTTGAGAATAGCATTCACAAGAATAAGAAGTTTGAGAAGTTTTTTTTCTACAATGGTCATACTAAGATTGTTAAAACTGTCCATCCTGCACAAAAGGCAAAGGACTTTTATTCAGAAAAATACAGTCTGGAAAGATAAAAATGGAAATTAATTCAGCCAAATATTGTGCTACAACAACAAACTGGTATGAACATAAAGTGGTTTTTGGTCTTAAGTCCAGCAATCACTCCCCTGGCAAATGCTGTGGTAGAGACTGTTTATGTGAAGTGATGAGCAGGCATACATTCATTTGTTCAAAGAAGGTGGACACAAGCTGGTGTTTTCCACTAATTTCTTCCTCGGGCAAGGAAAAGTTCTCTATTCACTTAATTAACAGTCTGATGTGATATTAGGAACCAGGACTTCTCTAAGCCATCTTCCATTCTTCATTATAGTGCACTCCCTGGAATGATGCAGAAGAAAGCTCAAGAATTCAGAAGTACAGCAACCTTGGAGTCAGGGCCTGGATTGTAGCTTTTCTATGGATAGACAGGGCCTTGGGAGCACACAGCAAATGGATGGGTTAGGTTTCAGTTGTAACTTGTCTTGGATGTTGGTAGATAACTGTTTGGGCTCAAACACTTTGCTTGGGTATAAAAGCTGGGGCCAAGACATGTGGCCATGAAGAAAAAAGGGTCAATATACTGCATATAGATTAAGGCAGTTGTCCCTCTGACAGACTACTTCCTGAACAAACAAACGTCATATGGATCAAGTCCATTCCTGTCTGGCTGTAGGCCAAACCAATTTCAAGTCCTAGACTGCTCCAAGCTTACAGGTACTTTATACATGACCACAAGCTAAGCCAGCAGCTGCTTAGAGGATGACCACAGAGCAGGATGTGTCAGAGGAATAGCTGTACACAGCCCACAGAACTTAACCTGCTCCAGGTTTCAGATGCCCGTTTTGGAGTGGATCCAGTTTCGATAGTAAGTCACTCGTGTGTATACTCCTGGTTTATTTGGCTTGCCACATTCATCTCCCCAGCTCACTATTCCCACAAGATACCAGATTCCTCTGGAATTCGCATGTACCAGTGGCCCACCAGAGTCACCCTAAGGAGAGAAATGTCAACAGACAGAAAAAAAGTAAACAGCATGAACTCAAATTCTTCTGTTACAATTGGCAGCTATTTTTCTGTAGACCTCAGCTATAATTCAAGTTTCACACAGTTTACGGACAAGACAGAGGTTCACAGCCTATGTCTAATTCACACCCTCACATCTGCATTCTCTCACTTGTGCATTGTATATAAACCTCATGCAAACTGATGTGCAGACTGCTGCACAGGAGCCTTGAAGCTCTTAATTTGTATCTATCAAGATATTGAAACTCATAAACTTAAGATTGCCCAAAGTACATTTTCTTCCTAGAAAACATACCTTCCACCCCATCTATTTCCTTTTTACTACTACCAATAAAGAGACTTACCTGGCAAGCATCCACCTGCCCCTCCAAGTATCCAGCACACAACATTCCAGCTGTTATCGCTCCACCGTACACTTGTCTCCTATTACAAACATTAGTACTTATAATTCTCACTTCTGCTTGTCGAAGCTGGTTAACACTATAGCCTGGAAAGAGAAGTGGCATTAGAATTTGCAGACAGGGTAAGCAACATAAAAAACTCAAAGATTAGCAGTAGCCAAATTTTCCTGCCACTTTTCTGCCATCACAGGCAATTAAGGGAGCTACCCAGAAAATGTCTCAGGATTAAGAAAGTTCCCCCCATCGCCAAAGTTCTTCACTTGTTCCCAAGCATAACTCCTATCCATCTTTCATCATCCCCAGATGCTCTTTAGCATAGTGAACAAATGGATTTTTGTACATATTTCAGTGCTGCATTCAATGTAGGCTACATGGTATGTCCTTGCTACCACTGAAAAGACCCATTTGGTTAACTGCAGCATAGCTTTGGGCAATCACTACACATCCCAAGAGTCTCCCATGGAACACAACCTATACAGGTCAGTGGGTCTCACAAGCAGATTTATAGTCCCATTCTTTCTAATCTCAACGACGCATACTAATTTGAAAGAAGCTCACTCAAATCACTGGATGATGCCTCACTTATGACCAAAGAGAGAATAACTGATGAAAATTGTCATGGTGCATCTACAAAAAATCTGAATAGCAAAAGAACTCATGTCAGAGGTAAACCCAGAGGGACTGGAGAGCAAAATGAATTCAACGAGCGCTGTGCATGCAGCAACTAAGAAAAGCTGCTCTTAAATCTTGTATGACTAACTGTCAGGGTTTTCCCCCCATTTCTGATCCACTGACCAAACCAGAAAAAACAGCAGCAAACTAAGTCCAAAGGTATCTCACTGGGACATGCACCTATTAAACACCAAATCTAAGGAACTCAAATAAACAAAAAACCCCATAAAACTAGCATCAGTCTTCTCAGGCACATGTGTGACAGGACAAAGGGAGGCAAGAGACACTCACCATCATTCTCCAAAGCTCCCCAGCCAGTGACAAAACAGGAAGTGTTGTCTGGGAAAATGTGAGATGCTTCAGGAAGGCAGACACTGTGCACGTCACTTGTGAACTCAATAGGAGAGGCAAGTTCCACAACTGCCACATCATAGTCATGATCAAGGAGAAGGTCACCGTATCTCTCATGAACAATAATTCTCCGGACAAATTTTTTCTGTTTTGGAGGTCTCAGCAGAATTCCAAAGCTGGCAGTCCACCTCCGAGGATCTCTTACTCTGTAAGATGTTTGAGGCTATGCCAGAGCCACACAAAACAACATACCTAAGGGAGCTTAGGTCTCCATTTAAGCATCAAAAAGCAATGTGACCAGGTTTGCCAAAGGGGAAGAGCAAAACTTCATTATCTTTCAGCAGATACAGATATTAGAGGGTCACAGAAGCACCCAAGAGTCCTAAGGCCTGTAGGATCAGAGAGGTGCTGATGACTTACCCTCTAAAGCAGTGGGCTGCAGTCACCAGCCAGGTGTTACTGATGATCGAGGCACCGCAGCGATGGGTCCCATCGAGCTGAATGCTCGCCTGCCATGGCCATTCTCCCTCCCGTGCACGCTGCCCACCGGTTATTCTTTCCACTCCTGTGAAGGAGAATGCCTGTCTTCGTATTCCACAGCCTGTCAGAGAAAAGGCAGCTCTGGTTTAGCTGATTGAAGGCTCTCATGGCTGCAGGTACAGGTGTAACAGGGCAGGAGTCTGCATCTAGAGACAGCCTTCACCTAAAGCAGGGAAACCTGTGCTATGGTCACAAGTGTCTAAGGATACATGCAGGGTAAACAAAGAAGTTTGGTAGAGGAGTCAATACTTTTTCATTAAGCCAGTTTTCAGACACACAAGCCCATATGAATTCCCATGGGACCTGAAGGCTGTGTATCTGAGACACTGAAAAAAAAAGGGATTTTGTCAGGTCACCTCCAGATTAGCCTTGGCAACACCAACAAAAAAATAGTGTCCTCTTCCCAAGAATTTACTTACAGCCACTGTGCCAACAATCAGGTATTACTCAGCTGAAAAAATGTTAGATTCAAACCAGTTAATTCTCAGAGGCCATTTGAAGATGGAAAGCTAACATGCAAAGTCTTCAAGAGCATGCAGTGGACTGATGCCCTGGGAGGAGGGTACTTATGCTGTCTCCCAGTTTCCAGAGGACCTCTAAGACCTCAAGGGGGAGCACAACAGGAGGTTTGAGAACTTGCCACTCTCCAAGGCTGTGCCACTGCCTTGCTCTCAGTGTGGACAGCTCTTCTCCCTCTCCCACCCTCTGGCCTTTCCTTAAAGTTAAGGTCAAATCTGACACACATCTATTGCCAAACCTTTCTTCAGGGAGGAGGAGGGCAGAGGGAGAATGTTTTTTGAAGGATTCCAGCAAGAATCATGGTCCAAAGTAAAACTGCAGTCCTTCTGCAAACTTGCTAAAAGCAGCTCACTACCTGCCCCTACTTCCAACAACCAACATTAAACCAAGTGCTTCCCACCACCAAGCCAGAATGCTTGATTCTACAAATGTATAGAGCCAGCAAGACTGCAAGGAAATGAGCTGAAGTCTCCCCTGGCTCATGCACTGTTCTACTGTTCTAATATCTGCAACAAATTCTATTTTCAACTTGTATCATAAAAGTATAAGGATTTTGTAAGCACAGAACCTCCAGCACTATGTCCATGAACCTTTACTATAAGGCATTTGTACTTACAGTTGTTTAAAAGGTTATCTCCCTTTTCCTTGTTCAACTCTGGAATGAAAAGCAAAGACCACAGTAAGTTTATCTCATATGCTATGTGATCTGGCCCAGACTCCCTCCCTGTACCCAGGAAACACAAATTAAATGGCTTGCATTGCTGCCTGGAGTGACAGTACAAGAAGTAGTAATTTGCTCTGTTGGAGAAGTTCAGTGAAGCCTCTGTTCCTCACTGAAAGGCCACAGGATGCACCTTTCTTGCCTTAGCTCAGAGCTAACAAAAACAGCAGATGACTGCAAGTGGGTCCAAGTTACATCTACACATACAACTGCACAGCCAGCAGCAAATGCCTACAGGCCTTTGTTCAGGTTTAGTGTGGCAAGGTGGTCAGATGAGTCTTCACACATCCTCAGTGCTGGCATTGTCTGAAGATAAACTGCAACATTTCTAATTTCTTTCCTACAAAACCCCCTCTGTCAGAGTCAGATGGCAATCAACAACAGATTCATGGGAGAGGATTACTGCCCAGGGATCCTCAGGATCTTGTTATGGACACTTGCTACAGAAATCTGTCAAATGACAAAGGAAATGGCAGAAGGTAGAGAAGGGAACCTGTGGTCTTTACATTTTACTGAATATAATTCTTTCACTCAGATTCTATCATGAGAAGAAGAAAAAGGCAGAGAGGTCTTAAAGATGGGAAAAACAATTCTTATCTTCTTGGCTTTTTCTGTATTTTATGTAGAATGTGTTAGGAATTTGTTTACTTAAATTAATAAGCTTGATTGGGCTCAAGTATGAGTTGTTTTCAATCATTGACCAATATTCACACAAGCTGTGTCGGAGACTCTTTCTAGAGTCATGAGTTTCATCGTTATCTTTCTAAACTTCTATAGGTATCCTTTCTCTATTCTTTAGTATAGTTTAGTATAGTTTTCTTTAATATAATATAGTATCATAAAATAATAAAATAGCCTTCTGATCACAGAGTCAGAGCATCATTCTTCCCTGCCACAAAGAGTCAAAGCTTCATACAACAGGAACCACCTCAGCGCTGCATTTTTTAATAGCTTGAGGACTCTCAAGCATTTCAGTGCCTGGTTGTAAAGTTTTTTGTTCGATTTATTTTAAAATTGTTTGTGAAAATTAAAATTAATTGTTAATTAATCTTAAAAGTTGTTTGTGAACCCATGGTCACAAAGTTGGGCCTTTTTTGATGAATTGAGGGGACTATCTCATTCAACACAACTAGGTCACACAGGGAAAGCCTCTGATGCATGGAGAAGAGCATCATATTGGCACTCATAAATCAGTGCCAGTATGTTTTAGTTCTTTCCATGTTCCGTCTTCCAACTTCCCAGGCTGTCAGCCTAACAGACAATTTTGAGAAGGCAAAAAAAGAAAACAAGAATAGCCCACATTTGCATACAAAGGTGAAACTCATTATGCTGAGAAAAGCAAAGTGTGAGGAACAAATTCCAAGATGAAAACACAAACCTAAGGCACTTGCCTGTGAGTCTAACGGTAGACTCATCAACATCCAGGTATGTCGAGGTTGCTTTCAGCCTTCTGAGTAACACACGGTTGACTTGACCCCAGGTCGTTGCTTCACTGTCAGCAGAGGGAAATTTAAATACCAGAACAACAGATGCAAGCACTCCAACAGGATCTGGGCTACAAACCAACAAAAACAAATGGTGTAGTTCTCTTTGCCTGCCTCTGGTTTGTACTGCCTGCCTTCTTTATATGAGAACAGTCTGGTCTGCACAGATGTCCAGAACAAATAGCATGGCTGTGCTCAAGTAAAGGAAAATGATGACATGTCAGCAGGGAGCAAAAGCTTCTTGCTATGACAGTGATCAGAGGGAATCTCCTGGGAACAGTTGGGGAAAGGGTAATCAATCTGCAGAAGTATAGGGCCAAACTTCTCTTCCTTGCTGACCTCTAAGGGTGACTGAGTTCTCAGTGTTGTAAGAACTGGAGGACAGCAACAACCAGACAAGGCTTAGTCAGCCTGCTGGTGTAACCCAAGCAACCAGGAATGCTCCATGTGGTCAACAGGTAGGAAAAGGTATTTAGCACATCCCTGCTTATTCTTGGCCTTCACATTACTTACCTTAGACTGACCACGTGGGATCTGATGTATCTTTTACTTAGAAAGGACCCCCTGAATACTTCAGATATCTGTTAAAAGAAAAGACTGTGTTAAAATACACCTGCAATAAGTACATGCTTTTACAATACAACAGTCTCATGAGCCTCTGAAACACATGAAAATGGCTTCAGGTCTCCACCTCTACACCAAAGCTACCACTAAATTTCCCTCAGGGGATTCAGATCCAAAATAAACAGCTGAGTTGGCTGATTTCACTGTCCATTCTGCTCTGAGCTTGCCAGTTCCACCACAGGTCTTCTGGAGCAGACAGCACCTGTGCTTACCATCTGCATGTGCAAAGTCAGCTATGCATCTTTAACCCACAATGGCAAGGTGTGAAAGGTAAAGCCAGTCATATAGGCATGAGGCACAATCATCTCTGACTCTATTTTCAATCACACATTTGCATAAGTCTTCAGCATAGGTTGGGTGTAAACAGAGAAGCTTTTAGTTTACCATGGTTTCAATATCTTCACTTAGGTTCCTGAACTCATCTGTAGTTTGCCTTTCATACTGAGAATTGTAGTCGACATTGGTGATTAGGAAAGATGCATTGTAATATCTGTCTTGATCTACAGAGGAGAAAAAGAAGATCATCTTTAGTACAATTCAAAGATGCACAATATCTCACAGAACATGGCACAAGCAAGGGTCCCTGGCCCTGGCAGTGATCCTGTCAACTGTGAAATTACAGCTTTAGCAGCACTTTGGTAAAAGGGAGTTCTGGACCATCCTGTTGCTCCATGGACCGTCTAGGGGCTTGTTTCTTCTTTGACAACCATCCCAAGGAGCTCCAAATTACACCCACTACAACATTTTCCTAGGGTCCACCGTCTTGTTGGCCTGAGATGAGCACAGCACGAGACAAAGGAGCCCTTCTGCGTCAGCCACATCCACTTCTCCCTAGATGCACTCTGGCACATTCCTGCCCCTCTGAGAGGTACGTGGGGCAGAGCTGTTTGCATCTGTTCAGTGATCGGGTTAATTTTAAAATCTGTTTCTTGGGTGTATGGCAGAGAAGGGCCCTGTAACACAGAGCTGGCAAAAAGCAAAGCTGAGCTGTAGCTCTGCCACTGCTCCTTCTGGTGTCCTAGTGCAAGCCACAGCCTCATTGGTAAGCTGAGATGGCCATATGATTAATTCCATTCCAGCAGGAAAGCATTTCAAAAAACTCACACTGGTATCTCAGAGACTGGGAATGGAATGACTCAAGTTCATTCATGAGGCAAGTGACTGGGAATGGAATTAACTGCCTTCAAGTCATGAGCCAAGATGGTTGGACTTGGTGATCTTAAAGATCTTTCCCAACTTTAATGATTCTATGATCTGCTACTGAAACTGGGCTTTTGTCAACCAGAACTGAGTCCTGAGCTCTGAAAAGCCTAAAGCTCTGCCCTCTCTCTTTCCAGAATATTCTCAGCTAGAGGGGCCAGGTTGAGTTTATGCAAAAACCCCATGCAAGACTAAGCTTACTATGCATAGCCTGAGTACTAGACACATCTCTGGCTTATACAGAAGACTGCTATCCTATGGGCAGTCAGTGGAGACACTGGATACCAGTGGAAACACCAGGGCAAGAAACAAAAGGAGGGTTAAAACTGAAATCCTTGCTTCACGTAAAGCACATTTCAAGTATTCTTGCATGTTTTCAGCTCAATCTCGTTCTCAAATAGCATTTAAAAAGTTCTCATGTGAATTTTATACCAGGGGCAAATTGCATGCCTAAATCATCAGGCAGGACCAGAGTAGCAAGTAAAACACAACAGATTCTTAAAAGCTTGTCACAACAAAAGAGCGGGGTACTTACCGTGGCACAAAAGAAACGTAATCAAGCCGATGATGAGGGCTAAGCCAACTATCACTGCCACAACAATGACTGCGATCTTCCATGGCTCCAAGCGCCTCACTGCTCTGTCCATCTGGATCACTGCCTGGATTGAAGAAAACAACATGGACAAATTCAACTCCAGTACAAAGATAATAGTTCATCCAGTCTAATCATATCTGGCACAGCTTAGCTCAGCTGAAAAACCCTACAGAAATAAGGTAGGTTGGGAAGGACCTCTGAATTCCGAGGGTCTGACTGTTTAGTCTAAGCCCCATTAAAGTAGGTTACTCCAGGCCTTGTCAAGTTTTTAGTATCCCCAAGAAGATAACTCAGCCTCCCAAGATCTCTGGTCCAGTCACTGCCCATCCTCATGGCAAAAGCTTTTTCTTTATATTTAGTCAGAATTTCCTGTGTTCTAACTTGCCTCTGTTGCCTCACATACACCTTGAGAAAAAGTTGAACAGGAATTGCTAGTAGAGACAATTTCACTTCAAGAAATGTTACACAGATTTCTTGTGTAGCCAGCTGCCCACACAGGCACTTAAACTGAACATAAATTTAATAATTCATGACTGATGAAATAACCTCTGCCCCAAGGATACTCTAGGCAACCAAAGATGCCACATAATGCATAGCTTTGGTTATATTTAGTTCATTTACTACATTAGTTCAGTCACTACAGGGTTTGGGGCTTACTGCTCCGAAGCCACACATATACTGAGAGCAACCACATCCTGGGTCCTGCCAGACAATCTGTAGAGAAAGAGGTACTTGTGTGTAAATGTGACATGGCAACAAGACCCAGAAGTGACTCTCTGAAAGCCAAGAGCAGATCTGTAAAATGGTTGAGAACGTGACTCACACATGGACAAAAACACAGAAGACTTTTTTCTCTACTTAGGTCCTCCAGTGCAGCATTAAGCAACAGAACATTAGGAAAACTGCATTTTTGTGCATGCCCTCAGTAGCTTTACTGTAAGATGATGCAAAACCTTGTGCACAATTATTAAAGATCCCCAGTAATTCCACAGCACACCATGTGGTAATTGTCATGCCAGATACTGAATCTCTGCAACATGGTCTGCATTAGTACATGGTATCAGAAGAACACCTGAGAAAATCTCTCAGATATCCTGGAGTGACAAATGGCGACAGCCAGCCCTCAGGAGGAGGACTGGCTGGCCACACCATGCTCCTTTACACCCTCAATCCATGCTTGTATTGCTGTGAACCAGATATACTAAACACTGTTTTCCCCTTTTCAGGCCTATGGCACAGCTATCTCTCAGCAAAATCTAAGAAGATGCAGGCAGGAAGAGGAAGAAAGGCAGGCAGAGAGAATAAGTGTTTGCAGGTGTTCTGACTACCAGGTGGAAAAGAAGAAATCACAGTGAAAACAGAGCAGGTTAACAGCAGGGGCTCCTTATCAGGAAATGAGCTGAGTTGGGCAGATGAGCAGTAAAGGTGACCATCTGGTGCACAAATCCAAGACAGCAAAAGGCAGTGAAATGGTGAGAGAGGTGGTGTTCTACCCTCTGCTCCAATGGGAAGAAAACCAAGTAAAGCCACAAGCAAGAAATGGCAAGAAAAACAAACGGGAAAAAAGCCCAAAAACAAAACAAAACAAACAAACAAACAAAAACAAACACAAAAAAGCCTACCAGATAGCACTACAGAGGAAGGAGATAAGAGATCTGCAGACAGCAAGGGTGCATTCAGCAAGAGACAGGGAAGTTGGAAGGAACCTAAAGTTTAATTTCCTCATATAAAATCTTGGTTTTGGCTAGTGAGAGTGCTAGCCAAATGGGCAATTTTTTTACCCATTCAAACAGGTGGCATACTGGAAAGAAAATGTTAAAATAGAGGAGCTTCAGCCAGCATCACAGCTGCAGGTAGTCACAAGCAGCAGTTTAGTGTTACCAAAATATACAGGACAGGTGACCAAGATCTTCTGCTTCAGAGTCACATGCTATGGAGAAAACCAGTACCTCTCCTTCTATTGTTCCTACTTCACTGGGACAAGTTCTACCCTTGCGATGCACAGCCCAAGTTTTCCCCCACCAGACTGGCTCAGTTTCCTGATGTCAGGGCTGTAGGGCAGCTGATAGGAGTCTGAAAACCCAAGCTGGCCAAGATTACTCCTTTGCAAACTACAAGTTGCAATAAGCACATAACACCCAATAGAACTCAATTGGCTCCACTGAGGCCTTGACTTCTCACCATCTAGACCTTCAATGCATACACTGTCCATCAGCTCTGAGGGTTTAGCAGAAAAAGAGATTGAGATAAAACCCTAAAACCGTGGAACTGTTCTGCCTCAGTTTTTTCAATATGCTGCAGCCTTCTATGGGAACACTCCCATACCCATCTCACAGCATTTCCCAGTCCCATGGAATTGCAACATACTCATGGGCAGTCAATTATTACCCTTGAGGGCAAGCCTCTTGGCTAATCAGAACAGCCCACTGTGGCAACATGCCTCTGCCCCTCCCCAGTAGCCACATCTCATGGTTGAAAGAGGCAGCTTTTGCATTTTACTTTGCTCTCCTAACTGGAGAGCTTTTGTTTCCAGCCTGAGACCTTCCCATCCATCTCAGTCAGACTGGTTCCCTGTCCTGCAGCTGTCCCCACTCCAATGGGCTTCCACCTGAATGGCAATTCACCTGGAGCACCATCCCTCCACTGCTGTCAGCACAGAGAACACACAGCACAGCCCTGGCAGTGTATGGCTGACTCTGCAGATATTGAGGCAACTGTGCTCTTGGATCATAACCACTGCATTTTGTGAACTGTATCCAGACAGATTTCCTCAAAACATAGCCTTATGCCAAAGCTACAAAGCTTAAGATTAAAAAAAACTGAGCATCTCCTTGCCTATGAGACTCATGCTCTCACAGGCACCACTCTCTTTCCAGCCATCTGTCTCTATTTCCTTTTTGTGCAAGTACCAGCTACGGCCACAAACACTGGCAGCACAGACACCCTTCTCCTCCAACATTTCAGAACTGCTTGTTCTCCACAGGTCACACAGACTTTGCAAAGGGAAACAGAAACCTTAGGAAGTGCTGTAGCGCTGAGGGAAATGGAAACATGGGAGATAAGGAATAAAACCCTATGCCACTTCTGATACTGATTTCACTTAACACTTTTAAAAGAAAAAAGTTTAAAGCATTCATATCATAAATTCATAGAATGGTTTGGGTTGGAATGGACTCTTAGAAATCATCTAGTTCCAATACCCTTGCCATAGGCAGGAACACTTTGCACTTGACAAGGTTGCTCAGAGCCCCACCCAGTGTGGCCATGAACACTTCCAGCCAGGAATGGGGCATCCACAACTTTTCTGGGAATCCTGTTCAAGTGCCTCACCACCTTCACAATGAAGAGTTTCTTCATAGTATCTCCCAGGAGCCTCCTCTTCTCCAGGCTGAACAGCCACAATTCTCTCAAGTCTGTCTTCATAGGAGAGCTGTTCCAGCCCTCTGATTATCGTCACAACCCTTCTCTGGCCTTGCTCCAAAAGGTCTGTATCCTTCTTATGTTTGGCTTATCCAGAGCTGGATGAGTACTCCAGTACTCTGCAAGAGCAGAGTTGCTGGCCACAGTTCTTTTGATGCAGCCCAACTCACGGTTGGCTTTCTGGGCTGTGAGTGCACATTGGCTGGGTCATGTTGAGCTTCTCATCCACCAACACCCACGAGGTGTCAACCAACAGCCACATACAGGTAATTAATTTGTATACAGGATATACAATTTAAAGTGGAAATATCTCTTCCAAACCAAAAGAGTTTCCTCCCTTTTAGCAGGATGTTTTTGACTTCCATCTTGGTAAGTAAAAGAAAGGGGAAAAAAAAACAACCCTTTTGCAATGGAAGCACCAAGACTCATCAACTCCCACAGTGTACAGTTACCAGCATCCTTCAACTGCATTGTCTGTGTGTGGGACCCAGCTCAGTAGCCCCCACGTTTTGCTGGGGTTTTTTTGTTTTTTTTTTTTTTTCTATTTTATCTCACAACTAGGTATGCCTAGCTTTGCTGAGACAGAGGCTAGGATGGTTACTGAAAGAGTTCAGGTTATATCCACTCAATGCTTTCATTATGCATACACATTCCACCTCCAACCAGCTCTTCACTCCCCTAGCCTTTTTTGCTATGGTGCCACAGAGGGCAGGACTACCAGAATAACCACCTTGACAGGGATTCCTGTGCTTGGGACATCCTGCTCCACAGTTATATAATTTAGTGGCAGGTGGATCCCCCTGTTTAGGAATTAGACATGGTCTTCTCCGCACTCTAGTAACCAACCAAATTCTGCTCCACCCAGCAACACTCAATGGCCAGAGAAACATTGATCCTCTGTAGTGCTGATGAAAGCCTTCCACCATGGATCCATTCTTTATTTCTTCCTGTAGCAAAGAGACATGGTTTAACAGACACGCATTCTTCAGAAGAAGACCTCAAACACCACAGCTGTCTGTGTGATGCCTTCTAGAGGCTGGTGTTTCGCACCGCCTCACATTTCTCGTTCTCTTATATCACAGGCTTTGACTTTTTTTACTGCCCAAACTCCAGTAAGCTGCAAATTATCTCTTAGCAGGGCTGACGGGAATTCAGGTAACACCAATGCATTCATCCTCTAGCATGAATGAGATAACTCAAATTCCACAGGAGCAAACCCCAACAAGAGATCAGACCCAGGCTCCACTGGGAGATCTCAAGGGCCAAGTTCTCTCTGCTCTTAAAACCCCTTCCTTCTAGTCTATATCTGTCAGTTTTCAGTCTGCAGTGAATTAGTGAGAAGTTTCAAACCTAAGATCCTTTAGTTCAGTACGGACCTGCTTATCTTGGCAATACTATCAGTGAACATTAAACCTCCTCCAGCAATCCATGTTCTCATTTAAAATATGCGTCATTCCCAAGGGGCCCAAGATAATCCATGAAGACAGCAGAATCTCTACAGTTCATATCACAGCTAATTTGGGTCAGGAAGAGCAAACTATTAAATCTCCTAGCTTACACACCTTGGCTCTGAGACAAAGACTGTGATCACTAAAAAGTTATTCTGTACTGAAAAAAATTCCAAATTAATTATTTTGAAAATAGATATATTTTCATATAATTAAGTATTTAAAATGTACTAAAGATGTGTTCAGAAAAAGATATATTAAATCAAATCTCCATACAAGATATTTTAATAAGTGAAATACAGCAAGAAATAAAGCTACATTAATAGTTATTGACATATTATGAAGAAGAGTTATACCGAAATTTCACAGAGCTAAAATTGGTCTTCCTTGTGAAACCAACAAGAAAGCACATAGGATTTCAGGTTGGACTTCTGATCAGCCCCAAATGAATTCTTTACCTTTGAATTTGGAACATTTACCCAAAAGTGAAAGACAAGCACAATACACAGGCGACAAGCTGGTTTTCCCCTCATCCTGTACCAAACTTCCTAAAAGGTTACTATATTCATTCACAATGCAAGTGATGCAAGTTCAGCTCCCACCTCTGCCTGACAGGGTTTGATTCACTATATTGAGATTATCCATCTCTTCTGGTTGAGTTACTGTGTGTTATCGAAAGCTCCAGCAAGAGCAGTACCAGCAAACTGATTAGAACACATCTGTTCAGACAAGAAAAGAAAGTGTAACTTTATCATGTGGCTCTAGTCACCGAATTTCTAGATAAGCAGGGAACAGCTACCCTGTTCTGCATTACAGTCTGCCCTTGATATTTTTTGACTTCTTAAGCTAAGACCTCATAGCATCCCAAACTAGATTTGCTTTTAGATTAATCCAAACCATGTTTTCTTGTGCCAGCTCTTTACCGAAAGTGTTTTGCCATGTTCCATATCAAAAAAACATGCAACCTCTTCTATGTGATCTGCTGCTGTCTTCCTATAATATATTTATTATTATATTTTTTATTATTATACCCCTGCCAACTGATAATCTAGTATTCTTGGAAGAGCCAGTGGCAGATTTTGGGTAGCACCTCTGATGAGTAGGGTCTCTCCACATTTATAGCCATGACCAGTTTTCCCAGCTGATGGATTCAGGTACATGCCTACAATCACTCTTCCTAGAAGTAGGATCTTTCACAAAACAACTGAATAGACTAATCTGCTGGCCTGGTGAGTGTGATTTAAAAATCCAGACTAGATCCCTGGAGCTATCTACCTCAGCAGGGTGGTTGGGAATAGCAACAAATGGGATACATCTGGCTTAGTCTAGGAGGCCTATAGAAAAAGCACAGGGCCACAAAGCAAGACTTGCTAATTTCACTCCCACCTCTACCACAAACAACCACACCAACCTAGCACTTCTCCTGTGCTCTTGTGGCATATTCAGGACACGCACTTCTAAAAGAATGGGACAACAACCTCAGCTGCTTTGAGAACTGAAGCAGAAGTACTGCCAGACTCTTGTTTGGATGAGGTCAGTTACCTACCAGCCTCAATTACTCAATGTTTGATATCTCCTAAAGTATTCCGATACAACTAAAGACTTCCAAACATTGAAGGTATCTGCTGAGGGAAACGAAGTGTGCGTTTTTCTATGCGTCATACTAAATCAGCTTGATCTCCCCACACCCTTGAACAGCCCACAAAAACAGTAGGTGCTGCATGCCACCTCTCTGCAGTCAGATAAAGCATCAGTAATGTATTTGCCACTTACTAATTGAGCTCCTCCCCTTAACCATCCAATTTTACCAAGGTCTTGCTGCTTCCCCAGAGCACACTTCAGCCGGGTAAAGACAACCACTCCAACACGGCTCTTGTCATTTGCTTCAAGATTCAAGGGCAGCATTCAGTCTTTGGGATGTCTTAACTCAGAACTTCCCAGCAACTATATCCATGAGGCCAAAATGTTGTTCATACAGGCTTCCCTGGTTATCCAATCATCTCTGCAATCAGTACGGAAGGTTTGCTGTTCCTTATTCTTTCATCCATTTTGCACATGACTGTTTGGAAGTTTTGAGCTCTTTATTTGTTGGGATAGAGGTAGCCTCCCATACCACTACAACAGTCTGTGAGATGTAACTGTAATGCCAAGAACTGAGATATTCTTTATCACTTATTTGTCTTTCTACAGTTGACTGACACAGACAATGTCTTGGGACTCTCATGCTCTGAAACAAGTTTTAGCAGAAGTAAGAGGACTACTCACTACATAAAGACTTACAATCTGCATGAACACTGAGAGGCCATCTCTCAGTGCAAAGAAAATAGTAAGTACATGGCCACTGACTGCAATCAGTTAAGGATAAATTTCTGTAACTTAACATCATCTTTACCTCTCAGATCTCCCCTTCCAGCTGTGTTGGTCAGAGACAAGTATCTTGTTCTGTTAGTTTGGCAGTCACAGATAATAGCAGTAGATCTCTGCTATCCAGCCCTTAAAAATAGCTCTGCCTGCCTCCTTTTGTCCTTCTTTGATTTCTTGAAATCTACTCCAAAAGCAAGACACAACAAAAGCAGTTACAGTCCCTGTGGGTTTTCAGTTTGATTTTCATTCCAACGCAGGGCGAGTGAAATGGTCAGGTGCCAGATTTGGTGTGTTTCCAAGCTGATTCTGCACAGATTAACACTTCACTGGCTGCATACAAAGTCCATTAAAATAATCAAAAGCACAAGAAGCTACTTTTACCAACTGTACTCGGCTCCTCCTCTCATCCAGTAGTTGTGCCTGCAACACATTCTAACTGTGCTAGCACAAACAGTAGGTCAGTCAGGGCAGCATGAGATGACTCTCACCTACCCTCCACATAGGCTACCTTGATTTGCCATACTGTGCTGTAGATGAGCTGAGAATTCTCAGAAAGCATGGATTTTGGGTGAGGAGAAAGGCTGAAATATCAGGACTACTGATGCATGAAAGGCAGATCAAACCAGAAGCAAGCTCAGAACTAGTGCCATTCTCCCCACACCCTCGGTCAAAGCTCAAAACTGCCCTATAAATCTACACATGATGTAGCCATGCTGCCCAAAATTAAGAAGCAAGCCAGAAGCTTGTGGCACTCACCTCTGCCTACCACTGAGAGGTCAGCAAGAAGCTCTTCTCTCTGGGAGATCCACCGTCCCGAGCACCACAACACACTGTGCAGCATCTCAGCATAGACTTGAGGCTTTATCTCCCGAATTAAGAAAGAAAGGAGTCATAGGCAAGTCAGAACAAACAAGTCCAGCAAGTCTCAGTGACAGAGGCTTACCCAGTAGCATAATTCCTCCCCTAAAACAATAACAATACACTTCTTTCATCACACCTTTCATCCAGGAATCCTGAAGCCTTTTCAGAGCATTAGCTACACCCTGCAACACCCCAAATCAGAAGAGCCATGAAAATTTTGCAAGGATGCAGAGTTTATTTCCTTCTTTGGTATAATTAAGAACAAATCAGGAATTGTGGGAAGGACCAGTGCAGAAAATTTGCATGTTCAAGAGACTATGTTCAGTCCTAGGCCAGGTATGGAGCTGACAAACTGATGCAGAATCAAAGGTATGTGCCTCATAACTCCCTTGAACTTCCTTGAAATTGGTCATTTGGCCAGAAAAGAATCTGCCCTCATAACAACAGCTAAATTCGATTTTTTCATTCTTCTTTAACTCCTCAGATGATAATTATAATTGTGGTCACCTAGCTACACATACATTTCTGTCCTGGAAAAATTCTTCTATGTCATAAACATTTGTGATATAAATATTTTCAGGCTGTAAATAAGAAGTTCTACTTGTGCTAGTGACAGCAAGTTAACTGGCAAACAATCAACACAAGCTCAAACTCTAACCTAAAGTAGGATTTCTGAACCTTCAATTTTAAGTTTTCGCAGTACCACTAAACTTACTAGAAGATGTATGTGACCACATAGCCTGACACACAGATTTGTTTCAGAAGGACAATAAAGAGAACAGACCTCACAACAAGATACGAGTGGCACACATTTTCTTTGCTCTACTGCAATAAACTTTCTAACCTCTAGGGACTCTTTTCCTCCACCTTAATGACCTCCATTTGACCCCTCTGCAGCTCAGGGATCACCAGCTTAGTAACATGCTGATGCAAATACACCTTACATGGCTGGAGGTCTTTCTTCCACCTTACATCAAGTCCATAGCCAAGTAACAGGAAGACTGCCTTTTGGAGAATGCCAGCTTCCTCTGGAAGCATAAGCTAAAGATAAGCCTCAGCTTCTCGTAATTTGGATTCAGTGTCTCAGCATAATTTGTTACAAAAGATGACAAATACAGTTGTTAATGACACATTTAATGTAATTGCTTCTCAATTCTTTAACTGGAAGCTGCATTGCCATCCCATATAGGAACACCTGAGTCAGTCCAGATGTGCAAGCGAAATGCACTCAGAAGCCTAGCTAGAGGGTGACAATTTCCAGGGTAAAGTATCAAGTGTCACATGATTACCTGACCTGCACATAGGTGATGCAAAGACATTCATTCCAGGCACCCCATGATCCTTAGACATAGAGCTCTGCCTTGTGACTTGATTGTGCCATAGGTGGAGGAATGTACAACACAGAGCCCTCATGGCAATCCTCGTATAGTCTCACCTGCAGGCAAAAAAACCTATTGCTGCTTAAAGAAAGAGGTTAAATTGAGGATGTTTTTTTAGGGCACTGAAAAGCTCCTCCAGGCTTAATTTCATGGCAGGAATGCACCAAACTGCTAAATAATGTGATAATCCTGGTCAAGAATCTCCTCTCTGTAGAAGGCGTCTGAGTTTCTTCTTTTACTGGCAATAACTCCCTGCAGCAAAAAGCTCATATGAGAAAAAGGGACAGGCAATAGCCACAAGTGGTTCCATTGCCAGGTACCAAACAGGTTTGGCTCCTGATTCCAGAGACAGTTTTCTTATGTGCCCTTTTGTGCTACACTGCAACACTTAAAAAAAAAAAAGCCTGGAAAAGTTAGGAAATGTTGGGAAGGAGGCAGGGGTTGTAGCCTATCTGGGTACCACATAAAAGAAAGAAGAAAGATCCTGGAGGTTGAACATAAAATGCCATAGATCAAGACCCCCACCAGAAACCAGGTGGTGAGGAGGCAAAGTTTCAGTCATTGGCTATGGCAATGGAGTAAGTGAGGAACAAAGTGAGGCTCAGGTTCACCAGAGACTGGGGAGCTTCTAGAGTGGATTAAACCCAGCAAAGGCTGAACAAACTTGTGCTTAAAGTGAGAGGGAAGCAGGATCTGCACTTCGGGAAGACCATACAGAAGCGTCAAACTGACAAGTAGAAAGCAGACTGGTGCCTATAGGAAACAATGTATCCTTTTCTAAACCCCCCCCATGGTAGACGCTGCATCCTCAAGTAAAGAATGCAATAGAAGTTACACAAAAGTAACGTAGTAAAAAAAAGTTTTTAAAAGTCTGATATGAACAGGATATAGAGACAGAGAGCCAAACCCATGCTTTCCATGTTCTACAGTATTCTCCAAGACATTGATGGCAGACCCAGAATGCTTACCCTAAAAAGGACTTGGACACTGCATGTATAAAGGCAACACGGTGGCAGGAAGGCAATGGAATGTGGAAATCCCAGGAACTATCATTCCAATTATTTTAATTACTCTGAAGTAAAATGTGAAACCTTTTACATTGATCACTTAGATAATACTGGATTTCTGGAGGCTGTAAATAACTGTTTCAGTAACAGGCAGTTAGGAAATCCACAAAATTGGAAGCAACTCTTGATTCAGTCCTGACCAGTTTAAATTATTGGTTTATCATCTTTCTGTCTGAACTATATTAGCATCAGATTCAGCATTTCTACAGACACCCAAAACCAGATCAACTACTGACATGCTGGATTTCAAAGACAGAAATTATATAAAATTATAAAAACTCCCTAAAAGAGAAACCTTAAAATGCATCTATTCTGGATTCAGAGAGACTATTTCAAGAACTAATGTTAGTCTTAGAGCAAATGCATCCTGCCTGGTAAAGGAAAATAAAAAAGCCTTGAGGAAGACCAAAGCCAAACACAATGATATCTTAAAAACAACAAACCCATTTGGAACAAGTAAATGAAATAAATAAATTATAATGCTTTTTCTGAAGCCAGCTCACTATCATAGGAATCTCTGCTATATTCATAAATTGTCTGGAAAAAAGAAATACTGAGATGATAATCATACAATAACTCTCTAGTTATCACAGAACAGAGAAAAACTACAGCATGCTGCAGAAACATAATTTTGAGATACCATGTAATAAAACAACAGATGAACTTTGGAATTAAAAAGTATGAAGTGACACACATTAAAAAAAACTCAGTCCTAACCCTACCCTCTTCGTGTCAGGAGCTGAATTATTATTCCTTTCAGAAATAAGACTGAGGCAGTCTCCTATAAGAATATCAACTCAGAACAAGTCAAAAAAAAAAAAAAAGGAAACCCCAAAAAGAATGCTGTAAAACTACCTGTAAAGAGAACAGAAAAGCAAAAGGAAACAAAGTTATCCCAATATTACTAAATATTATGCCTACATTCTGAATATTGCATTAAATTCTGGTCCACTTGCCCATCTTAAAGCTTATACAGAGGAACAGTAAAAGAAAGCAGAACAGCTGACCAAAGGAACAAAGCAGCTTCTATGTATGGGATGCCAAAATAAGCAGGATTGTACAACCTGACAAAGGTACAGAAAGGGATAGGGGTCTAGAGAGTACCGTGGCAATCCTTGTATAGTGAAAGTCAACAGGAAACCACTGTTCACAGTTTCTCCTCATACAATTACTAGGGGACTTCAAACAAGAGTGGCCAATTTAAAATAGGCACAAGAAAATTCTTACATATAAAAAAGAGGTCAGGTATGTGACTCTGCTTCAGCATAAAATGTCAACTATTTTGCACATTCAAATGGAATAATCAGTTTTCTGGAAGAAAACGCCACACAGAGCTCTTAATATGATGATTCAGCTTTGCAATCCAGGAATTTCTTGACTCATATCTCTGGAAGTTTAAAAAACACAGTCAGGAAGGACCATAATCTGACTGCTTTATCTCACATTCTCTAGGTGCCCTCCACTGATTACTCCACAAGGATCTAGTTCATTTAACTACCAGGCATTCCTTCATAACAAAAACAAAGCACTATTAATCCTTTGATAGAAAAACCAACAACTTGGAATCGACATTTTCCCCATCTGTGTTCTGAGCAAAATGTGGACTGACCCACCTACCTTGACCAGGAGCCACAGGAAGGACATGTGGGTGTCTTTTCTTTTAGACAGCTGAGGAACCATGGCACACTTCTCACCAGAATAGTTCAATTGGAAGGGTTCTACAAGGATCATTTAGCCTGACTGTCAGGAAGCTACAGACACTACAGTGCATTAGGCTCCAGGTACAGACAGGCTTGTGCTCTGCAGCAACAAGCATTCCTGGCTACAGATTGCCCTCTCTGCATGGTCTGCACCTGATGACTCCAGAAAGGGGCTGTGGCCCCCCAGTTTAGTTGGAGAGAGTTTCTGATCTAAGAGAGCTTAAAGCAAAGCACCTCATGTCTTGCACATGACCAAAATTTGTCATTCGTTTTTGAAATTAATTTCAGACATACAGTATTATTTTCTTAGATCCTCCCAAAATTTGGCAGGTGAGGTATACAACACGTGCTTACCTAAAGTCAAGGCAGAAAGTTACTTTTTGCTTCACATGGGGACGCTGAGAAGACATCAATGCATCAGAGATTGATAAGCAAAGCATGTTTTCATCTTTTCTCCTCTAAAGCTGTGCAGTTACCAAGACACCTGCCAAGGAAATAGAATCCTCTTTATTCATAAGAATTCTAAGTTAACATTAGAATAGAAAACTCCTGAAAGAATATTTGCATCTACAGAGGCTCCTGCCTGAGAAATTCCTTTTCCTTCAAGAAAAAGTCAACACAATTTCAACTCTTGAGGCACACACCTCACCACACCTTTGTAGCCACAAGTTTAGAGAGTTCAGTCCTCAGCACAGAATACTCCAACTGCATCACAGTTGTTGTCTACAGCCACAGTTGGGAAAGACAGTAAGACAGACAGAAAGACAGACAGAAAGACAGACAGAAAGACAGACAGAAAGACAGACAGAAAGACAGACAGAAAGACAGACAGAAAGACAGACAGAAAGACAGACAGAAAGACAGACAGAAAGACAGACAGAAAGACAGACAGAAAGACAGACAGAAAGACAGACAGAAAGACAGACAGAAAGACAGACAGAAAGACAGACAGAAAGACAGACAGAAAGACAGACAGAAAGACAGACAAAGATGGAAAGGCTGCCTACGGGATGGGAAAATTGGAATGGAAAAGGTAAGATCTGTATAATTAATGTCACAAAAAAGTTTGCAACACAGCTCTCTTTTTACCCATTACAAATGCAAGTCCAAATTCCATAGCTTATGCTTTTCCTCATGATTGCACACAAGTATCTTAGTTGCACAGTAGCATATTAGCAATATTTTAAATATTAAGCAAAAAATATATTTTAAAATAATTATTTTAAAGTGTTCAGGAAAGGCATATTCAAACTTCTGTGTGAGAAAAAAAGAAGAGTAGACACCCAACACACTTTACAAATTGGTTTGTCCCTTAGTTTGAGTGTACTTTCATAAAAGGGAATATCCTTTATCAAGCCCACACAAAAAATAACTACTAAACCTTTCCTTTCTAATTTTATTGAGGGAATATCTTTCATTATGAAACTTTAGGGAAAAAAAAAAAAGTTTTCAATACATAAGGACCTTCACCCACATTTTGCTTTTTCACTTAGTCGCACCATGATAGCTGAGGCTGTCATCCAGTTGTGATTGATTTCCAAGGCCAGATGACTAGCTGCAAAGTTTATTTTTATTAATAGTCTGTTTAATTAAAGTCAAAATATGCTTGGAACTTGAAGCCTTCAATCCACCTTGGGAATCTGCTCTAGCCTGAATCTTGATCTACCTGATATGTCCAAACCAGATCATCTTGCTGATGTCAAGTCCCTCTGAACATGAGAATCTACATAGCCCTCAAGTACAGTAACTGCAGGAACTGAAGCTGGAAGAAATTTAACACAAAGCTAGACTTAAAAAAAAATATTTTACTCATGTCTGAGCAGGAACACCCTATGGTAGTAAGGCATATATGTCACTTAACTCTGGTTCAGTTGTTACAGAGAAAGAAGGAAATCCATGAAGGGCCAGACATGTGACTGATTCTAGAGCAGGTTCATGGCTTTATCTTAAGCCTCAAAGTTTCCTACAGGGCTTGCACAGAGCTTGGAGTTTCCCCATAAAGAGCTCACCATCCTGTCTCATCCACAAATGCTCTGATACATTTAGTGTCACCTTTAGTGTCACCTAAATAATCCCACATCCTATGACCTCATTCTCTATCCTTGCATAAAGGATACAGTAAGCAAGCCATAAGCAAACAAAGGTAAGTGCTGTTTCAGCCTTTGAAAAGGCATTTGATAACTTCCTCCTTTTAGAACACTGCTTTGACTTGTCCCTAACAAAACACTAACAGGATAGGTTGCTTTGCTAGAAACTGTATCAGCACAAGCTACAGAATATCCAGGATTCTGCTCAGCAGCAACCAGTGCCAACAGCTTGTGTAGAAGCCGGATATTACTTACAGCAGAGATGATAGCACAACCAAACTTAAATCTTCAGCTGTCCTTTATACTGCTGTAGTATGAACTTAATTAAACTCATATATTACAAACAGATGGAGAGAGATCCAAAGCCAGTGGATACAGAAGTAATTTTTTATGTCTGTGAACCTTCACTTTTTTTTCCATTTTGTTCTTCTTCCTTTGTGCCCTTAAGAGCAAACCGTACAGTTTCACCTAAGGCTCTGAGTCAAGCAGCATTTAGTCAGTCTCTCATTTAGGATAATCCTAAAAAAAACCCTCCTCCTTATTAAATTACTGTGTAGAAATTTTTCTGTTTGGAGCCTACTGCTGCCTTGTCAATCTCTTCCCTAATTGAGAAATGAACATAATCCAGAACTGCCCTGACTTGCAGAATGCTGAAGAATTGTCTTAAACACTAATCCATTAACAAGATCCTGCTCTACTAATGTGTCACAAGAATTGCTTCAGCAACCCTTGTGACTCCTCCCCATCATGTTTGCCAGGACAGCTCTCGCTTTCTTCCGTAAGTGCCGTTGAGACGTGGTCATGCCCACAGTCCATAACATCACCATAGTATTTAACCTCTCCTTGGGCAGTCCTTGAAACACAGAGAAGCAAGAACAATCAGCTGCTGCTGTACTGAATTGCCTGGGTAGGACTTAGTGCAACAACAGAAACTGATAGGCTCAGTTGAATGACTCAAATCATCTTCAGATGATTTCATCTTCACCCAGAACAGAGCTGTGCTAATACCCACTAGCTGAGGATTTCTTCCCATCACTTCAGGAGTGACAATTCATATGCAGGCAGTAACACATGCTTGGAAACTAAGTTGCAATTCTCATTAAAGGCAAAATTAAAAAGGGGAGAAGAACAGGGTGATTAACAAAAATATCTCTCCTTAGAATTTGGTTTTGGATTTACATACATCTCTAAGGGATAAAAGATGACTCCAAAGAGCAAAGTAATTTGGTATTTGTGAGTTCTGTTTAACGTAACTGTTTTACAAAGCTAGCATTAAGAAGAAGAGATATTTAATTCACTTATTCCTATTGTGAATGATGAAATTAACAACCTGTTCATGAAAGGACAAAAATATTTTCAGGTTGTCATTAGTCTGTACGAAGAAGCAGACACAAGGAAATGGAAAGTGGATATGATCTTGAGGAAAGCTCTAGTTTCTAAATAAGGAAAGGGAAAGTAGTGGTGAGATTCTCATCAGTAAGATGAGAATCAAAAATGCTGGAAATTAAACCTTGAAGCACCTCCCTAGGTAGGCTGAGGCTCCTACAAATGACAGAGAACTAAACTCAGCTAAACAAAGGGCGGAGGGGGGGGGGGGGGAATTGAAAATTAAATTTTTCTTATTAACCCAAAAAAGAGGAAGGAAAATTAAAAGGTATAACAAAAAAAAAAAAAAAAAAAAAAAAAAAAAAAAAAAAAAAAAAAAAAGTTAGAACTCCTGGACAGCAAAAAGGAACAGCGCTTCAGTACTAACCCAGTGGATCCTGCAGTCTCAAGGATTCAGAAACCTTCCTATGACACTGAAGGAGTCACAAGTCACAGTCCCACTACAGAAATACCAGACTCAGGGAATATAGAGCAAAGACACCATACAAGTAACCACCAACACATGGGGGACACAATCCATGACTTGTTGCATTTCATTTCTCCAATCCATGCTGTGCAGAGGTGCACTAGACCATGCCCAAAAAGAACAGTGTAGCCCTGGCTGCATACAACTGCCTGTGCCTCCAGCTCCAGTACTCAGAGAAGCAGACTGATCCAAATTTCTTCCTGCTCTCAAAGTGCCCCAGCATCAATGACTAGCAGCAATCACAGACGACTTCTCTAGTAAGCCTGGAGCGTCATCACCTGCAAAAAACAAAAGGTATAGACCATGCTTTGAGTACCCTGTAACATTCAGTACCAATGAGAATGCACACAGCAGTGGGAGAATCTTTCCACAACCAGCAGCCTTCCACTGCAAACACCAAGAGTCTTCGCCTAAGGATTTTTACTAGCTGGAACACAGCATTATTAGGATTACTTTTTTTCCCCCCATTCTTTTAGATATAAGAGGACAGCCTCCACCCTAGTGCCATTAGTGCACATATTTACACTAAAGCAGGAGACATACATCTGGAATGCTTAGCTGTAACAGGGCTGCAATAAAAAGCAACATCTTCATGCTGAGCACAAAGTGATCTCACATGATCATACATGTGATCTCCCTGCAGTCAGGCAGGGTTCTCAGGATGTTTTTTCCTTCCTGTCTGCTGAAACTGGGTGGGCCAGGCCTTGGTGTGGGTTGCTAAAAAAAGAGAATGCTAGTGCAGGGAGCTCAGCTCACAAAGCATTTGGGTGGGGACATGGAATCACACAGCGCTGGTGATAGCTGTGTTTTTCAGGCTGTGTCTGCGTACTACAAATAGACTGTACCTCCCTTACTTGCGGAGAAATGAGGCTCTTGGACTTCAGTAGAAGCAGCCTCCATCTCACCCAATCATCTCTACTATGCAGACATTGCCACGCAGCATCTGTTCTGGGAGCCAGGGCAGTATGCTCCAGCACACAGCAATTACAGGGGGAGAAGTTTGGGCAGTGATAAGCCAGCTCTTGCTCTGTTCCTGTACAGGGACAAGTCAGCAAGATGAAGAGCATCTCACTGGTAGTCCTGAATGGTAGCTCATCCTTAAGTAGTCAGCTCCATCCTGACTAAACCTTTTTTCCCACCCATTCTCTGGACTTGTGTGAAAGAAGCAGAGGAAAAGAACCATTTGGAAGGGAAGAGAAATGGATACATGATGTTTAAAGAAAATTGACTATCTTTCACCACACAGCTGTTAGCTTGAAGCCACAGGGCAGGAAGAAACCACTGCATATATGAGCTGTCTTTGTTCATCCTGCAGTTTTCATTGCTGAGCCACAGAGAGAAGTGCTCTGAACTTTGCCAAACTAACAGTGGGGCTGCTCAGGGGAGGAAAACATGCATGAAGGGTGACTTTTCAACCTTCATTTGTTCACCGCCTTTCTAAAGCGGTGGCACACAGAGCAAGGCAACTACACTGCAAGGTGAGCTCAGGCCAGCACATTCCCAGTCAGCTGATGAATAGCAACATCTGTGAAGCCCTCTCTGCTCTAACTCTCAAGAGTCTCTTGGTGAACATAAAAGATTTGTCAGGGCCAGTGCATAATATTTATTAAAAATTGGTCTTGCACCCAATGCTAGAAAAAATGCTTGTATGAACAAGTGTTGCAAGACACCGTTCTAGCCAAGAGCTTTCATGACTGTATGACTTAGTTGCTAATATTAGCTAAGCTGCTAATAAATAACAGGAAATCTTTTTCCTTCCACACTGTAAAGACAGCCAATATTGTTACAATTTGAAGCCATGTAAATGCCCTCTGTGCTTGATCCAAAGCTCATTCAACACAGCTGTTAGCACTAGGAGAATGCAAAAGTCTAGAAGTTTTGCAAAATTTTTATTTTGGAAGGCAGTCCTGCTTATACTGACATAGTCCACAAAACAAATGCTTTGCAATGATGGTGACTCCCCAAGAGCTTGGCAGTTGACTTTGTACAGACTAGTGCTCATCCATTGTAAACAGTATTTTAGTTCAAATACTCCTGAAATTTCCCAGGCCAAACCCTTGTAAAGTGCTTGGCAACCCTAAATCTTATGCCGGAGATGATGAGCACATATTCAGGATGTACAGCCATCCATGACATTCCCATGAGTCAGCAAAACCTGGACTGTCAAGAATAAAAATACTTCAACAAAAAAATTACAACTTTTCAAAGTTGTTATCCTTTCTAAAAAATTTCTGTAACTGAAGTTGTTTTTGCCCACCAGAAAGACCAGAATGAGTGCTAACGCATTTGAAAAGGAGAACAAACTTCCTACATATTTAGCTGCAGAGAGAGGGAGAAGCTCCCTGTGCTTCAAACACTGACACACTTGTGGGCAAAACTACTAGCAGCTGACATTCACAAGCATCAGTTCCCCATCCCCTTAGCCTAGCAGCCAGGTGCTGCTGGACTGGCTCTTCTGCCTCTTTCTTCAAGACCAAAGGAGCCAACAGCTGGCAGCTCTGTGCCTGTGCTGACATCTCTGTCACACACAGGCTCCAGCTACTGCTCAGGAAAGGTGAGAGTCTGACCACGTCCTATGTGCCAGACCCAGGGGGACACGTCATATACCCCAGGGTGTCTCAGATGGTGTGAGAAGCCAATATGATGACAACTGAATCAAACCCTAGAGGGACACTGCTTGCACCACTGTTCTTTCCAGGGCCAGAAATCTCCATTACACTGGCAATATAACACACTTCAAGTATTCTTCTTGCAAGTTCAGCACTGATGGAAGAAAGTCAATTCCCAGACATGACCAGGTCAGAAAGTGCTGTTTATACTGTAAATAACCCAGGATTCTTACACTGAGAAAAACCTGTGGGAGACATTGCTAAAGTAATTCATACTTAATTTTGCACCAAAACCAAAAGCTTGTACCTGGTAGGCAACTAAGCAGACATTTCTAATTATCCAACCAAACATCTCCAAGGATTTTTGAAAGAAACAGCAAGCTCTATGTCTTTGAGAGTCCTATGTTTGAAGACACAAGCTTGCCTTCCAAAGCCACATCTTTAACCCACTATGCTGGCAGTTAGGATCACAAGGCACAAGTTTTGTGAGATGGTCCTGCAAGGAGCTGAGCCTGAGGAGAGATGCCTGCTATCAGCCAAGTCACTGCATATTAACTAGTGACCAATTACCTGCTGAACTGCAATCACTAATCAGCTGCCAACTGCAGGGTGACCCAAACTTACTTCCATCTGATTTACAACAACATGTTAAGCTAATATAATGTTGCTTTGTGCTGTGATGGGATAGAAACAACCATGGAGTCAACATGACTCAGCTGAGTTGTACCAAGCTGAACAAAAGCAATCCAAAGCTCACCCCTTTTTCCGGCGTCCCTATCCATCCTTCCTGGAGCACTGGGGTGCGGCACCTTCACAGCATTATTTATAGTTAACTATTATCTCCTTTCCTTATCCTGACAGAAAATACACCAGAAAAAAAAATATTAGAATAAAACATAAGAAACCTGTTAACCATTAATCCTTTTTCCTCCTCTGCCTCCCCTTCATGTCCTGTATCATTGTGGTCATCTTCACAAATAGCCCCAGGACTAGTTTACTTAATTTGTATGTAACCTCTCCTAATTGATGTTGGAAAGAGGTGGAGCTGCTGCTCCAGTAACAGCAACAAGCAGTCTGTCACTAGCCACAAGATGCAAGATAAAAACCTAACAAGCAAAATTCTCCCACACACTCTACCCAGGCCAGACAAAAATCTAAATATAATCAGTTTGAAGAAATCTAACCTTGTGTTATTCTGCTCCAAGTGTAATGTTTGCCAATAACATGGAAAACTTAATTGTGTGAGGAGTGAAGACTCATTTGTATCATTTAAGCTACTAGGTCTTCATTAGACATTCCTAACTGTTAAGTAAAGCAGCTTGCTGTGTTCTAACAATTATTCATGACTGGAATAGCATATGCTGCACTGCTCTGCATTTCAGATGAAAGTCTCCATCTTTCCATCTTGAAAACGTGTCTTCCTTGACTTTCTCCCTACCTCCGCTTCTGGTAACAACTGCACTATTTTCCTCTGTAGACTGCAGGTTTTAAAATGACAGCTTATTTATGAGCTACATTCAGATGAACTTCTGGGATGGAGAGGACTAGCTCCTACTGCCTGAACAAACATCTAAGGCAGGGGTTAAGGAAAAGTCTGCTGAAAGTGAAATGGTGTATCAAAATATGAAAGATGCTTCACTAGGACCTAGATTCTGACCACCTAAAACTTTAACCAACTCCTATACGGAAAGGAAAACCAGAATCAGTTTGCTGCTTGCAACAGCATGTTACTAAGGCATGATACATACCTATGCATATTTAATAAAAAAGGGTGGTTATTTCTCTTCAGTTCTTTATTCTCTTTCAAGAAAGAGAAGCCAAACAATGAAAATCCACCATGAACAAGTAACCACTTGGCTCCAGCTGGGAAAACACCAGCACTTATTGTTAGATCACATAGCCCTGACAGCTGAATTGGTCTCTGACTGGAAGTGGCTCTGGCTGCCAGTCTCTTCCCAGGACTCCTGTGTACTAGTACTGAACACCTGGAACAGGGAGATGATCTGTCTGGAGTGTAGAGTTTTATACTGCAGATAGCTAGGCAATTTATATTCAGATACATCTTATCAATAAACTAAGGCTTTTAAAGCTGTTGGTTTTTAGACACATCTAATTGGTGCTCTGTCATCTCCTACAGTGCTCCACTAACATGCCCCAATATCACTGTCTACATATCACTGCCATACTGAGTTTAGCTAGTCAGACTTCTTCCAGAATGCAGTTCATCCAATTTAATGCTACCTGCAGGATGTCTGCCACACATCCGGTCCTCTGAGTGACAGCAGTGTGGGCGTGCTGGACCTATTCTTAGTGACTCCCATCAGCTCTTGACAGCTAAATGGATTAAACACCTATAAGAAATATGAAGGCTGTTTCAGGTCACTATACTGGAAGCCTGGGCAAAGTCTATCCTCTTGTGACAAAAAAGGCTTTAGAAAATGGGGGGAAAGAGACAACATAGAGCAGAGGAAGGGAGTCTATTAAGATGTCCTTCAAAGAGCTGGTGATATCTCCAAAGGAAGATGGCAAAATAGCAAACTCCAGTTCTAAAGTGCTAACATAAGAAAGAATCACAGAAAGATTTAGTGAACAGTTTGGTCAAGACAAACTGGTTGATAAATTTTGGCATATTAGGTAGAAATCCTTTAGGACCAACAGACTACTGGACTGTTAAAGGAGTTATGACAGAAGATGCATTCAAAACAAAAAGTTAAGGAAATTCTTCACACCAGCCTGGTGAGGTCTGTACTCTGAAGTTCTTCTTTAGAAGTAGTTTATCTTCTGTGTTCAGCAGAACAGAATTTATTCATTCTTTTATTAGCATTTGCTAAGGTCAGGTAATTTCAACCAAACATTCAAAAATAACTTTTACGGAGTGGAGCATGAGGAAGGCGAGAACAGAAGCTCCCCATCCTCAAGACATGTGACAGCAGTTACAACATTAAAACTTGAGCTGGTTCTCAAGATGCTACTTCCCCACACAAAAGGTAGCTAGCAAATCAGAGACCATCAGAACCTGACAATAAAACAACACAAGAGCAGAAGTTGGACAGGCATCAAAATTTCTGTCACATTCTTACCTAAGCATGAAGAGGGAATGAATTGACAAATCCAAGGCCTGAAAAGCTCAGCAGTTTGCCTAGCAAGGTGGAAAGCAACCAAACATGCCTCCAAAACAGCAGGGGACTACAGAGTATGATAGTTTTAATCACTGTATTTTTTTATATCTCTGCCAACATTTCTAAGCACCTTTAGCCAGAACAAACCTCAGCCTTTCTCAAACAAAAAAAGGAAGTATCTCTCTCTAATTTTCACTCCTTAAGACAAATGACACACAGGCAGAGATATCACGCTAGAGAGGAGACATGACTTAACCACCTGCAGGGCCAGGTTTAAGTCCCAGCACTTGTAAAATTATCAAACAATGCAAATGCTACAGGCATTTAGTGAAATTAAAAGCAATGAATTTACAGTGGGTTTTCACACATTATCCAATTACTACCTTGCTGCAAGATATGAATGTGACAAACAGCTGTGTAATATTTATGAAAAGTATAAAGCAGTTGACTATCCAGCTTCAAATAACAGGGCAGTTCCAAGCTGACATCACTGTTACCTGTGCGTAACTGGAGGGAATTCGTCTCCAGCTGTGGCAACACTGCACAAGTCCTCACTTAGCACATATCAAAGCAATCAGCAAATGGGTCATAAAAACAAGGATCTCCCAAGGACATAACCTTCTCCACAACTAACATTGGGCTCTAAGACATAACCTGCTGCGTTAATTAAACCGGGATTACTGTGAGGTACAATTGTTCTGGCCCAAATTGCACTTAAAGGACTACAACACAAAGCTGTGCAGTAAAAGAGAAAGAACATGCAATAAGCACATCCTTACAGTATCTCCCATGGCAGATGACCTGATCATCAGAATATATTCACTACTAGTATTTCCATTTCTCTTTTGAACTTCAAGTGAAATAGCAGATCTGATTTTGGATCTGTATCAGACTGCTATCAGACCCAGAAAAAAATACCAAAGCCTTGTTTCTTATGGAGAAAAAAGTCTTCTGCCACCACATTTCCTCTATACTTACCATCAATAGTTCGATGTCACCATATGAAAGGGAGATGCTATTTATACCTGTACTGATGAAAGGCTGGTGTTTGAACTCAGGGCTCCTAGTTAACAAGGGAACTCTTTGGGGTGAGGTGATCAGTGACACAGCCAACAACACTAACCAAAAGATCCAGACAAACCCAAGTTGCTTGGCCATGCTGCAACAGCAGGTATCTTGAGAAAGTGGCAAAAAATCTGACTTGGGCTCTGTGAGCAGTGCTGGCAATCCAGACAGGCAGACAGCAGGAGCTAGGACAGGCACAGAGCTATTGCTTCATGGCTAAAGCCTCTGATCCTAGAAAACAGCAAAAAGCCCCCAGACTGTTAATCTGCTAATAGTGCCTAGTTTCTCACTCGGAAGAAAGCTACATCCTACTCTCCCATGCAATAGCAGATGGGAAAGCCATCACAACTCACCATTCCTTGCCAGCAGGTAGTCAAAAAGGCAGTGTCTGTGCAGCACAAGCCAGCTGGGGCTGCCAAGCAGCCTCCCTGCACACAGCCATCTGTAGTAGCTCTCATCTGCTAAGCTGACCTCCCTAGCTGCATCTGTGAAGACATCTCTGGAGTGGCAAGCTCTGCAGAAATTTTAAAAACTTTTCAACTTAAAAAGAAAAATTTTACTAAAAAGCTAAAATTAGCTTTTTAAGCAGGAAAAGCCAAGTGCCTATGCAAAAATTTTTAAAAATCGAGACCATGTATAGGGAGGTCTCTCCTAAGAGACTTGTCCTCTTTGGCAGGTTTGATTCTGGTCATTCTAGTGGGTTTCTGGATTGCAGCAAACACTATACAATCCCTCCCCCGAGGAAGTTGGTCTTTCTGTTACAAGAGGCATGATCACCTGCTCCCCAACTCCATAGCATCCCCCCATCAGGTGCAGGCTGCAAGGGCTCTGGCATCCCTTTTGCCACTTACCAATCAAACAGATTACATCCCAGACATTAGGTTCCATGACCTTGTGTGTTCCCTTCTTTCTTTTGAGAAAGTCAGACTTCATGTTGTTTGGGTTGCCTTGATACTGCCTGTATTTCCATACACCATCTAACTTCATCCATTTAAGAGGTTTTTAATTGACTGACCAAATTAAACCCCCCAGATGTGATGTGATCTGCTTTGTAACACGGAAACTGAAACCTGTCTCTTTCACAAACAATCCCATAAGCACTGTAAGGTGGCTGTGCCACAAAATAGAGCTCACACACTTTCCCACAGCAAAAGGGCAGCTAAGAACCAAGGGATCCACAAAATCTAGGAAAGTCTTTTCCAAAGAGGGACAAGCTGTCATACATCCTTCCAAGATGAGGCGACAACAATGATAAGGAACCAAACCTGAAGGTTCCGGGCTTCCTCAGTGTCACAGCCACCTTGTCAGACCTAAGACTAGATGATGTTTACTGAGGTTGAACAAAATGTCCTGTGGCCACATCTCAAAATTACAGCCATGACAGGCAGAATAAATGGAATTGATTACCTTGAAGTAACTCAGAAATTGAAATTTTAAAAATTATTCTACCCTATAGAACAGCTTGAAAAACAGTTTAAGTTTGTATCTTTTTTTTTTTTTTTTTTTTTTTTTAATATAGAAGCTTTAAAACTGAACTAATCTAGCATTGTCAGAACAACCTTGGAGGGCAAAAAAAACTCAAACCACCAAACATTTTTGTTCCTAGAGAAAACTTATTTTTGTTCCCAAAGCAAAGAAACTTTTTGGCTGTTCTTTGGATGTCAAGTTCTTATCTAATATATCCACATTTGAAACAACTATAATACTCAAGGAAGCCATAATTAAGATAATTAATCTATCATACACACGTAATTATGATTTCTACTTCAATACTTGGAAGAATTACTAACATGTTGCAACATGATACAAATTTAAAAAGAACTTCAAAGCAGCAGTTAGTAGGTTATAAAATAAAACAGGAGGCAATTAAAACTGTTCAACTGACTGCAGAGAGTACTACCACAGGAGAGTATACTTGGTGTGGTTGGGATGAATTTTCTTCACAGCAGCCCATATGGTACTGAGTTTTGGATTTGTAATCAAAATAGTATTGATAACATACCAACATTTCAGCTATTTCTGAACAGTGCTTGCACAGCAACAAGACCTTCTCTGTTTCCCACTCTACTTTTCCACTCCCTGCCAGCAAGTAGACTGAAAGGTAGGCAGAAGATTGTGAGAGGACAGCTGACCCAAACTGATTAAAGGGATACCTCATCACATACCATCATATCACATAGCTTTTGGCAAAAAAAATCCGAGGGTCATATTTTCCAAAGTAATTGTTGCTTGGAGACTGGCTGGGTATCCCACTTCTTGTGGAAGGTGGTGAGTTACTGCCTTTGTGTTACTTGATGTCCACACACATACATTGTCCTTCATTTAAATTGCCTTCATCTTGACCCAAGAGTTTTTCTTGCAGTTGCTCTTCTGATTCTCTCCCTCATCTTGCTGGATGGACCTGAGCCATCAGCTGATTATTAATTGCTGACCAGAGTCAGCTCCCTTCAGAATCCCAAAAGGCAGAGTTACTCCTTACAAACCAAGGAACAAGGAGACATGCAGGTCAGATTAAAGAAAATTTAGGATAACTTGGAGTTATGGAAAAAAAAAATACAGGTGAATTGAAAATTTATTGTAATAGCTAGGGATTTCAGGAGCAGAAAACAAAAAAAAGAAACACGTAGATTTTTCAAGGCATCAGAAGCCAGCTGGTTGAACGGGTTCTAAACTACCAGGACAAAGATAAGGCAGATAAAGTCAGCACAGTGACACTACATATTTCTGCATCTGCTTTCACTTCAGGAGATGTGGAATGGAAAATTCTCAGGCTTATGTTAACTCTTTTCAGAAAAATACAAAGTACTTCTCAGGGCACAAAAATAAGATACAGCAGTCAAAGTACAAAACCCTACAAATAGGCTCAAAATGAAACATTAAATCCTATGTCAGAAAAAAGCAAATGAGTAAGCCAACGGTGCTGACAAATTCAAAACCACCCCACAGATTAAATTAGACCCATGTATTTATGACTCATCTGAATAATTGTCGAGCAAGCTGTGTCTGAAAAAACATCTCAGCATGGAAGAATTTCTACACCTGGGTCACAGAAGGTAAGCTGTACTCAGTTGCCTTGCTTTGCAGCTGAACTTGTTGGTGCCTTGCAGAGAAAGCCAGGTGGCAGAGGAGGAGCAGAAAGGAGACAGAACAAATGAAAGTTCAGAGAACAGCTGTGATGAGCTGCAGAAGCAGATTAGTCTGGTAACAACAGATAGAAAACTAAGGTTGAGAAGAAAAGGATACACCACATTCCGTATGTACCAACACAGTGCTGTATGGAAACATTTGGTGAGTAGATGCTCCCAGAAAACATCTGAAAGGTCAAGTTAAGTTTGTAAGCTTTTCTGGACTGAACAACTGTTGCCGTCATCTCAAATCTATTGCATTTCATTACCTGCTCCCACAATAACTCCTCTCTGAAGCAAAGCTGTGAAGGCACAGGAGTTGCCTAAGGCCCCTCCTGCTACCTCTGGCACATGTGCTGTCTCACTCACAATCATTGTGTTTCATCAAGACTTATCAAGCCCCACAGGAAGCTTTGCCATGCAACTGGCACCTCAGCTTCCAGCAGCAGGACTCAGTCATTAAGGATTAGCTCACATACATTATCCAGCCAAAGCACTGTACCACAACACACACCATACAAGGAGAGGGGTCACATTGTATTCCAATTTTAAATGGTGGGGGGTTTCTGGGGGAAGGTGTGGGAGGCATATGCATAACTGGAGGAGACTTAAAGGCTCCAGATGTGCAGAAGCCCTTCAGGACATAATTTAAAATTTTAGAGGAATATATGTACAGACTGAGAAGTGCCATCTCAAATAAGAAACACTTCTTAAATTAAATTCATGGACAATTTCCTGAGAAAGATGTAGAATTCTTTGAGCTTCAACTTTTTCAGTGCTACATTGAAACCTACTATGTGAGATCAAGGTTTCAAACACATACAACCTTGTCAATACTGATTCTGATCACTGATTCAGAGTCTAATCATTTCCTTCCAACATTTCACCTCTTACCGCTTGTCTACTACAGACAAGACACTTCCTGGTAATTTACTTTCATTTCTTTAACGTTTACAGTGACGCAAAGCACCAAAATATGAATCCTACTTCTAAAACTTAAAGGCAATAGATTACCCACTCTTATGGTATCTGAGCTCTTAATAATTTTTAACCTGTTCTTCTAAGCTTCAGTTACAAATATTCTAAAGCTTCTGTAAGTGAACAAACAGCCAAGAGCATTTAAACTGTAGTTGATAATTTGCGAGTTGGAAGAAGAATCAGAAAACCCAGAAATATCCTTTAAGCCCTAGCTTCTATTATAGCTCTACTGTTGATTTATGTAATCCCATAGTTTTGCTATCTCACTCATGATTCTAAGTATCCGATGAGAGTAACACCGATGAACAATCAAACAATTTGATAAACAATCAAACTCACACAGAAAAAAAAATCCAAAACTTAAGATAATTGAAGTAGGACACAGAATCAGCAAGTCTAAACTCCAATCCCATGAAGCATGAGTATTCCAGCAGCCCCAGAAACAGAAAAGCATTGTGGCTTAAAAATAGGGTGTGATACCAGATAACAACAGTGATTCAGCTGGAAGACAATGAGAGTACAAAAGCAAGAGACAAGCCAAAACCTGCACTGTAATGACAACACACAGTCACAGCCTTAACATCTCCTTTGGTGCTGGAATGAGAGGTTAAGAACAGGGCAACCTGTTTCATGAGTAAAAATAATAGCAAAAACTATAGCCATCACAGAAGCAAAACCCATCACAAACACAAATGGCTATTACCAGCTTATCACCTGATAGTGATGCACACTGCAGCCATCTGCAATCAAACACAGTAAAGCCACTTTGCAAAGCAGCATAGCTTTTGCAATTTGAACCAAGACGTTTAGTCACAACCAAGAGTCTGATCATAAAAGATTGCAGATGCAAAAGGGAACAATATTGGAAGCAAACTAATTTCCTTCCATAGTAAAATGTGTAAAATGTGTATCTCAACTTGACCATCCACATGCTTATATGTGCAGAATGAGACAGTAACTCACCATGCAATTGGTAATGTCTATTTACACACTGTCCTTTTTTAAGTGAACAAACATAACATTTGGTCCCATTGTAGTTTCATGGTTTTAGGGCCAAGAGATGGATACATACAAAACCTCTACCCAAAACCAGATATGCATGCCAAAGAAGCATTTCTACAATTATGAGATGGATAGCATTTTTTTTTCTTAGCTGCTTCCTGCCCTTTGATTCCCCTCGGATATTGCCTTTAATAGACTAAACCTCTGAGCAACTGCTTCCCTGAACCTGACTTCTCAAAGACAAACTATTAATGCAGGCAGTGTCTCCCAACAAACTCAATGGGCTTTGACATTTTAAGAGCAGGAGGAAGGGGTGGGGAGCAGAGTAGGAAAAGAGGATACTAGCCCTATTGAGAACACCATTTATGGTCACATCTTGTTAGACACCAGAAACTCTGCTAAAGACATACAGATAACTGGGTTTTAATTTGTTTAGGACTCCCAAAGAACTACTTATTAACAGAAAACTCCCTACAAACTCACCAAATACAAATTTCCTTCTTTTTCTAAAGATGACTTCCCAGAAACATCAGCCCAATGATTACGTTCAGTCTTTAATCAGACCTTCAACCCTGAACAGCTCTCTGCAGAGAGAAACACAGCAGAAGATGTTCAGAACTGTCAGCACACTGAAGCTTTGCCCTGCTTGGCTATGACAGTGAGAGTGTGAAAAGGTGACCTTTACAGTCTGGTACTAAACAGCACATGGCACTGCCTCTCTTCAATTCTTTCTTAAAAGTCTGTAGTATCAGAAACTAAAACCCTCCATATTTCTTCTTCAGGACAGAACAGAGAAAAATACACTGGCACAAGACAGGGAAACCTGACGTGTGCTCTCCATGATGTTACTGAAAGCTATCTGTCCATTTTGTATAGCTTTAAACTGTGCTGCTGCCCATGGGTGTGAATACTGTGTGCAGAGCCCTGGACACTATTTTTTTTACCCAAAGAATTCCTTGGTTTGCATCAGGGTGCTATTCATCTATTTCAGGATAAGTTATGGTAGGGCTATCTAGCTAATGATAGGGTCTACTATAGTAGCACGTAGACACCTAGTCTTGTCAAGCTTGTTCTTTAAACCCCTGTCTAATTGGGCTAGACAGTTTGTACCACACAGTAATTGTTCATACACTTCCAGTGAGGTGACAGCTAAGAAGAGAGCTGTACTTTCCGCAACTATAAATCACAGCAGAGGTGAGTGAGTAGAAATTACCACATACACACCCCACCCCTTCGGTGCAGGAGAGCATGTAAGCTGAGCTCCAAGTAAAGGGCTCACTGCCAGTAAAGAGTAACTGCAAAAGGATTTAGTAAGGACCATAAGGCCATGCTTAACTTCAGGTGTTAGGATCTTATGGCTACTATAGGGCTCAGACAGCTCTCATAGTTCTGTAAAGGCCCAGCTGAACTCAGCAAATGCAAATGTCAAAAACAGATCTGAGAAATTCATCTCAGGGATGACCTTAATTGAAACTTTACACCCTCTCATTTCCCAGGAAAGCAGACAAGGAGCAAAAATTTACCACTTGAAATATCACCCAAACAAATCCTACCACCATCTCCACACAAGGTCTAGTTATGCCAAACAGCACTTTCATGACAGTGGTCTCAGGGGGTTCCTGCATTTCCTTTCCTCCAGCCATAACCACTGTAGACCCCTTTACTGCAGCAAAGAAAATAAAATAGCTCATATTGATCTGGAATCAAAATGTGCACCAAACACAAGATGCTGCCACCTCCTGATTCAGTAGGGGATTGACCTAGAAAACCCATAAAGCTGAACAGGGTTGCAGCCAGACTGACCCCATCTAAACACTACTCCAGGCTGCTAAAAGGGGACAGTTTCATTTACTCTGTGTTCACCAGGCCTCTTGAAAAGCTATTTCAACTCATGTTCTGGAAAGTAATCCATGAAAGAAAAATGAAACTTTTATTTCAGATAAGCCATTTAAATCAGGTCAGTGATGACTATGAGAACTGAAAGCAGCACAAGTGAAAGCAAAGAGCAGGCAAGATAGAAGAGAAGGTCACCATATCCTGCAGCAGAAACACAGACCACCTCAGCTGTATCATTTAACCTTACTTCATGGGATTTGAAAAGGCAAAGGATAGAGAAACAGTCTGGTCTCGAAAGCAGAAGTGCTCAAAGAAGGGAAAATTGCAGTGATGATTATGAAATGCAGATTCTTCAGATCTCCCCACAAAACCAAAAAATCAAAGGGACCACTCAATAAACTCAGCTTTGTCCTAACTTGCTTGTCACTGAAGTGACTATTCAACTCTTCAGGGTCAGTCTGTCTCACAACATGCACTTCCAAAAGCATTTCTCAGATTTTACTTATCTATTCATAAAATGCTCACCCTCCTTGAAACCCAGTGAAAACAAACAGATACTGCTCTTAACACTACCAGCATAAGAATCACACCACCTGATGGGAGAGGGGGAGGAGGAAGAAGCCTGACCAGGGAAAAAAAACAGGCAACAAACACAAACAGGAAAAATAATGGGAAAAGCAGTCAAACCCATATCTTGTGGGAAATGGGGAAAAATCTTGCTGGCTTCCAAGAACTTAAGTTTCCCTTTCCCCCTCCCCCCTCCAACTTATTAATTTACTAATTAAAAATAATTTTTGAGTAATCCTTATTGGGAGTTTCCTGTTTACACAGCAGTTACTCCAATAAACTCCCTGGCCTGAAGTACGTGACCTTGACACACACTCAGACCAGCATACAGCAGCTACCTTGTAAACAGGAAGCTGCCAGTGCACTAAGGCACAGGAATAAGAAGCACACAGAAGTTATACTTCTCCACCAGCACCTCCTGCAGCTTATTTCAAGTGCAAATCAGGAATTAAATCAAATAATATGTCACGAATATCTACGCCAACAAGTGCTTGCCAGCACTCTCTGAAGCTTTCTTGAAAAATCACAACTTACTTTTAACTGTAAACATCTTCCATGGGCTGACATAGCCAAAAGATTTGCAGGCATCCTAGAGTGGCTTTTGAAAGGCTTTTAGGCATAAATGAATAAGAGCAAAGCAGAGGAAATTTTTATTATAACCTGCACCTTACTGTTTTGGGGTTATAGGCAGCTGACAGGCACTATTGCTCATACATGGAAGCTGGAAGGTATCAGGCTTTATGGGAATCCCACACATGGTAACACCAGTCAAATATAGGGGTGTATCAGTAGAGACTTAAATACCAGGCTGCAGCTACATGGATGGATCCCTGCTAAGCTGCATCACAAAAGTCTGCCTTTTAATAAGAGCAGGAGTAGTAACAAGGCTTATCTTCTGATCTGTAATGCAAATTCCAAACCAGTGGACTTTGATTTTAATTTTAGACACACTGATCTACTTTACAAAAGTAATAGTCCCACCTCACCTTGGTTCTCCACAGTTCTAAGCTATACAGACCACAACAGGTCTACGAAAAAATAATTTCCAAAAATACACTTCAAGCAATCGGCAACCATTCCCACTCAGCCCCTTGATAGACTGCAGAAGGCCTGGACATAAAAGCAAGCCCATGTTTGTCTCTTAGGTGAACACAGATATTCTCAGTTACCCTAGTCACTTCTCAGCAGTGGCCCATCTCAGTAGACAGTCTTCAGAGAATGTCCATCAGCAGTTATTTGCACAAAAAAGGACAAATGGGCTAATATTAAGATGTTGTAAAGACATTTCAAAGAGAGAATTTCCAAGCAGCTGTAGTGATCGGGTTTTGAAAGGCATTTGGCAGACACTGAGGGAATTCTTCAACATTCCTTTAAAACAGGCTAGGGCAAAGCAATTAGCTGTCCCTTTAAATAACTGTAACTATTAAATCTCTGACACAGCAAGATCTAAAAGGGAGCTCACTACCAAGTTTAGCACCATTTTCCCTTCCCTTCCAGAGTAATTTGCTATATTGTAATCTACACAGGAGGCCACAGCTACCACCTGCTTGCTGCACTAAGGAGTTTCTCTTACCCTATAATTCTTGAACAGGAGCCCATCAATAAAAAAACCCATAAAAATGGTTAAGGCTGAAAGGGACCTCTGGAGATGGTTCAGTCTATATAGACTAACATTACATCCTTGAAAAAATCATCAGTAGCTATGCTCACTTGCAGATACCCACCACCACTAACAACATACTACAGTAAAGGTGCTGGACTCATGCTACCAATATTTGAACTTTGTCCTATGTGAAACCCACCAAAAGGTCCATGATGGGCTCTTAAGTACACTACTCTCCAAAGCTGTCTCGGTGCACCTGCAGATTCAAGGGGAAGCACAAAAACTGACACCAGCAGCAGCCCCGCGGAAGTGTCCTTCCATTTAACTCGTGCTGACAGCACCATCTAGTGCATTACATGCAAACACACCTTTGTTCCATAGGTAGCAAAACAGGAAGTAAAGTTAACACCACACAGTAATTTCTAGTAAAATTAGAAAATGCAGATATTGCTTATAAATGACACGTGTTAAATAAACTTGTTGTGTGCATGTCAGACACTGAAAGGTCACTCCACAAGCACCTTACCCAAGTGATGATTGATATGATCAGAACAGACACAATAGAACTGCTTCAGTGTTTGGCTACAGAATCAGAAGATAAGTACCAGTAAAACTACTAGTGTCAAGTTCTGCCTATTTGACACTCCAGAGAACAGATAAATGGGATAAATGTTGAATGAGTTCAAGTTGTAGCACTACAGTAGTAATCACCTTTCATCAAATCAAGAAGCCAATACAAAGTTGAAGAATAGCTACCTTTATTTCATTCTGTAAAACTTCCCAATCCCCTCATAATTTTTACCTCATCACATAATTCCATCTTTCATCATCTCTCTCTGCAGAAATACTTCAGTTCTTCAGGGCATGCTTTCATCCTCTGTTCAGGCTTTGCTTGCACAGCTTTGAAGTGAGACAGACACCACCAAGCAGTGTTACAGAGTGCCTTTTGCACTCCAGCCCCCACCACCGGAAAGGAAAAGTGCTCCCATAAGCCAGTCAACAGCTGCTGTGCTAATCAGGCATTTCCACCAATCTGTCCACTCTGGGAGCACAGGCAAACACAGTGAATATCAGGAGTGAAGATTCCTAGAACTGCATTGTTTTGGAGGGGGGAGTTCAAGGTATTTAGTTGACTGGCTGCACCTATCAGGCCAGTCTAGCAAATATCTGCAGCCTTACAACAAAAATTATCACATAGTCTACAGCATTACTCACCTTGCCATGCCTCTGCTCCAGTTAAATTAAAAAAAAAACAAACAAAACAA